>VZTU01006260.1:0-13072 GCA_013400835.1 Zapornia atra | reverse complement strand
GGTGTGCGGTGTGCGCCGGGGCCAGGCGGGGAGCTGCGGCCGCGTCCCCGGCTGCTCGCTGGGCCCGTGGGGTGGGCCGGGGCGCGGGTGTGGGGCCGGGGGCGCTGGTCTGGGCTGAAGGGAGGAAGGTGCAGCGTAAGGATAAGGCAGGAATCCTTCCTGGGGAGGGGGGAGCCCTGGCACAGGGTGCCCAGAGAAGCTGGGGCTGCCCCGGGGTCCCTGGCAGGGCTCAAGGCCAGGTTGGATGGGGCTTGGGGCAGCCTGGGCTGGTTGGGGGTGTCCCTGCCCATGGCAGGGGTGGCACTGGGGGGGCTTTGAGGTCCCTCCAGCCCAAACCAGTGTGATTCAATGAACTTCCCTTTCTGCTGGTACATAATGGATGGTAGACAAGTGTGCTTGCAGCTGCCTTCCACTGCTGAAAGTTCACAGCTTCACAGAGCTGTGGGGTTGGGAGGGACCCCCAGAGCCCATGGGGTCCAGCCCCCTGCCAAAGCAGGGTCCCCAGGACAGGGCACACAGGTCGATGTCCAGAGAGAGCTGGAATCTCTCCAGAGAAGGAGACTCCACACCCCCTGGGCAGCCTGTCCCAGGGCTCCCTCACCCTCACTGGGAAGAAGTTCTTCCCCAGATTGGGGGGGAACTCCCTGTGCTCCAACTTGAGGCCATCACCCCTTGTCCTGTCCCCACAGACACTGAGAAGGGGCTGGCCAATTCCCTTTGATCAGATCCAGCTTTCAGACTGTGTTATGAGTTACAGCTGGTGCCTGGGGGTAGCAGCAGTCCTTAGTGTGCTGGAACCCATCGCCCAGGACTCTTGATACCCAGGGAGGACCAGTGCTACGTGGTAGGGAGAGACCAACCTCAATCTTCTAACAGAAGTAGTTCCTGGTGGCATATGATTATCATGGCTATAAAAATACGCTTTACAGGAGGTTTGTGCAATTATTTTGATAGGAATTAAGTTTATTAGCCTTGAGATTTTTGAACTCAGCCATATTTCTGGGGCGCAGCAGTGACTAATGCTAGACTTTGCCTTCCCCTGGGCAGCTCTGTGCTAAGTTGTTGCAGTAGCAAGGAAACTGGGTGAGCTTTGGCTGACCAAGCTTCTGTGTAGATTATTTCTTGTCCTATCAGGACAATTAAGCTGTTCATGTGAGGAGCTGCTGTGGCTTTATCTGGTGAGATGCTGTGATAGAGAACCTCCTTATCAGCAGTAACTGTATTAGCACAATACATCTCTGAGTAGCCTCTGGTTTCCATCGCTTTGGCAGAGAGTTTTAAGGTTGTTCTGGACTTTTAGAGTCCAGTTTAGAGTTTTAGTTTTCCTCCCATCTAGGGACTGCAGGGGGGAGTGTGGGCATTCTGGGGAGAAATGCCTTTCTTTGAGAGAATGTGTTAAGAGGGAAACTGCTTCACCAGGGCAGCAGAGCTGATTTTCCTTGCCTCTCAGCCCCACTTGATCAAAGCTGGAAATCACAGAATCACAGGGGTTGGGAGGGACCCCCAGAGCCCATGGGGTGCAACCCCCTGCCAAAGCAGGGTCCCCAGGACAGGGCACACAGGTCGGTGTCCCAACAGGGCTGGAATCTCTCCAGAGAAGGAGACTCCACACCTCCTGGGCAGCCTGTCCCAGGGCTCCCTCACCCTCACCAGGTAAAAGTTCTTCCCATGTTGGTGTGGAACTCCCTGTGCTCCAACCTGAAGCCTCTACCTTCCCCTGCCAATAAACCGTGAGGCTCTTTGGGAAGCTGTTGTGATGGGTTGTTTTCTGTGGCCTTAGGCAATCAAATCTGCATGGTGCTGGGTTAAAAACCTTGAGAAAGAGAAGGAAAAGGAGAGAAAGTGTGGTGAGATCCCAAGGGGCTGCCGCAGGGGCTCCCAGAACACCTCTACAGGGTGTTTGTCAGCTCTGTTTTTCTTCTCTGCTTTCCCCACCCCCTTCTTTTCCTCAGCACAATGCCAAGGTGGCAGTCCTGGGGGCTTCAGGAGGCATTGGGCAGCCCCTGTCCCTGCTGCTGAAGAACAGCCCTCTGGTGAGCAGGCTCAGCCTCTACGACATCGCTCACACGCCCGGCGTCGCAGCTGACCTCAGCCACATCGAAACTAGAGCCACTGTGAAAGGTACTGGGAGGTGCTGGGCAGGGTCTGGGCTCCCAGGGGCCCTCCCAGGTGCCTGACACTTGGGGGTGCCCCTTGCTCTGCTTGTGAAGGGGAATCTGCACTTGATCCTGAAGCCTGGGATCAGTTTGAGTAGCTTTTTTTCCCCCCCCCTCCTCAAGCAGTGCATGGCTAATGCAGGTTGAGCTGTTTAGACTGATATGCATGGAGATGAGAATTGTCTGTCGTTGTGCTGTTGAAGGAGAATCCCTAATGATTGGCAGGAAGGGTGTAGTAAAATCAGCCTGGAAATAAGCTGGAGTGTTGAAAAGTTTGACAACAGATAGACTTGAGACACTCTGGATGCCTGCATGATGTCTGCGTGCCTCTCTTCTGCAGAGACAGCTGTCAAGTTCTGAGGAAATCAACAAAGAAGTCTGCTGATCTTTCCTTTTTTGCCCTGTTTGTTTTTTTTTAAAGGTTATGTTTCACTCCACTTTGGCTGTGGGCAGTTCTCTGGGGGCACTGGCTGCAGTACCAGGCTGGGGTTTTTGCAGAGTAAACACACGTGATGGTTTTCAAAGCAGATGAACAGTGAGGTGCCCAGCACTTTCACCCTTAAGTTCTGAAACAAAGAGAAAAACATCCAGTTGGGTTTGTCCATAATTACATTGCTTTGCTTTTCAGCATAAACCTGAACCACAGGCTGAATTGGAAAGGGATTGGGCACCTCTTGGGTGTGGTTTTGTGCTTCAGTGTGTCAGGTACTTGGTAACTGGCAGAAACATAATGCTTGAATGCCTTCTATTCCAGGCTTCCTGGGACCTGAGCAGTTGCCAGACTGTCTGAAGGGCTGTGATGTTGTAGTCATTCCTGCAGGAGTCCCTAGAAAGCCAGGTATGCTCGCTGTCAAAAACCCTGAGGGCTTCATTCAGGTGCATCTCTGCAGCGCTGTGGTTCCACTGGAGCTGCACCTGGTGCTTCCCATGCTCTGGTGTTGGCTTGGGATGCAGCTGGTCCTTTCACAAGGGTGATGACCTAGAGCTTGTGGTATCAGGCACCTCGTTTCTCTTCTTAGATGGCTTCTGGTAGAGTGGGGAGAACTGATTTCTGGAGTTCCTGTGTAGAGCTGAGGTGCTAAGGCTTCTCATGCAGGTGATCCTGAGTCTCCCTGGGTGTTTCTTGCCCAGAGCAGTGCCCTAGTAAAACAGGCAGTTTCATTTCTCAGCAGACTAGAAAGAATCCCTTTGCTTTGCATTAATTGTATCATAACTTCTCTGAGCATCTCTGAATGATGAGCATCTCTGAGCATCTCTGAATGAATGCTGGGAGCCTTCCTAGCATGTCTCTCACCAGCTCTGTCTCTGCTCTGGTTTTCAATATCCTGGGGATAGGTAACACAATTCAAAGCCTACCTGTTCCTAATTCTTCATGGTGTAAGTAGTTGCCACAGCAGAAATGAGCAGTGGTGCTTAGGCAGCTACTGATACTCTGCACAGAGCAGCTGGCGTTCAGACTGTCGTGGGAGGATTCACCTGGGGAGCAGCTGGCTGCCCTGAACACCACTGCTGATGGTCAGGATGGTCCAGTATGGCACTTCAGGCTGCCTGGGTGAAATAGGTTCTGACAGCTGGGCTGCCTGCTCCCAAAAAGGGCTGGGCTGGATGGAAGGGCACTGAAGTTGTCTCCTGATGCACCAGACCAGAAGCCGATGCCGCTCTGCCCAGAGCGGTGCTTCCAGTTGAGTTGTTTGCCCATCAGATGTGCTGTGGGTGACACAAAGGGCTGTGCTGGGTGTGTTTTAGGTATGACCCGTGATGACCTGTTCAACACCAACGCCAGCATTGTTGCTACTTTGACATCTGCCTGTGCCAAGCACTGTCCAGAGGCCATGATCTGTATCATCTCTAACCCGGTAAGTGTTCCCACAGACCCTCAGGGTGTAGAGGGGGAAGGAAATAAACCCAGCCTGAGAATGCCAGTGTAACCTGAGTTCCTGTGAGCTTTGAGCAGTACCTTTTAAGATCTGCAGGGCATTTGTAGAAAAGAACCAAGAGCCTGGTTCTCCTAACCCATTTTTTCTTGGGCTATATTTAAGTCAGAGGAAGCTGTGTTTAACGTCTGAGTGTCTGTGTGCTGCTGGCTATAATCCATGCTGGTGCATTAGCTGGGCTGGAAGCCCCAGCTCATGAAGGGAGGAGCCTTTGCAGCGTTGATGAACAGATTTGTTGTCTCAATGGTTATTTAAAATGGAAGATTTTTATTCCAGCCTCACTGTAAGCTGCAGCTGAGGGCTTGAAGTCAGCTGTAGCTGGTTACTCTCGGGTGGAAGCTATGCTCTGGGTTTGTTACCCCCTTGTTCAGCTCCTGCTTTGACTTCATTGTTACACTGGTTGTAGTGAATGCTTGCTTGTTCTTGCTTATAGGTAAATTCAACCATCCCCATCACTTCAGAAGTCTTCAAGAAGCATGGTGTCTATAATCCTAACAGAATCTTCGGCGTTACAACGCTGGACATTGTCAGAGCAAATACTTTCGTGGCTGAGCTCAAGGTGGGTGACAGTAACAGCTGCAGGGGGGGAGATGCAGTGTGCTTTGATCATCAGATCTATGGAGAAAAGCTTTCAACATCAGTGCCCAGAGCTTAAAGAGCTCTGATCTCTGTGGAGCCAGAGGCAAAGGCAGTGACTCCCTGTTCCATTCTCTGGAGGAGCCTGGGGATTGGGTTTCTTGCAAAATGTGGTTCAGGAGACTTTGACCTTTTGCTTTCATAGCTGCCCCTGTGAGTGAGCAACGTGCTCAGCTTAATTCTGTTGGCATTTCCAGCCCTGCTGGTGCAGCAGGAGGAGAGGGGTGAGTTGCTGTGTGTATCTGCAAGTCAGGCTGTCTGTGCTGCCTGTGACAGGGTATTCTCCCGAGTATCAGGAGGTGTAACGGGCTTCTGCTTTCATAGCCCTGGCAGAGTTTAGACTTGTCTCAACTTGGACTAAAAACATCCTGTAACTGTGTAAAGTTCCCAAAAGTGGCCTGGGGTTCAGGTGTGTGGGTCTGGCTGTACAGCTCCCTGGTGTGCAGCTGCCTCTGAGGCTTCTGCCCCGTGTAGCGCCGGGTCACCTGTGTGGCCAAAACCCCGGGCAGGAGAGGCAGCCTGGGGGTATTAAATGTCCTTGTCTGTCAGCCTCAGTGGCTGGAGGGTTTCCTGTTTCTCTCAGGGCTTGGATCCAGCTCGAGTGAGTGTTCCAGTTATCGGTGGCCATGCTGGGAAGACGATCATTCCCCTGATCTCCCAGGTGAGTGGGGTCCTGCCCGTGCGGCACCGCGCTCCTCGGGACGCTAGCGTGGGTGTACGCTGCCTTTGGCATGGCCTGGGACATGCCAAGGGACAGCAGGGACCATCTGCCCTGCTCTTGTGGCTGCTTCTGCACTGAGGAACAGTGTCCCAGAGGGCAGTAAGCTCAATCTGAACTCCTCTGGGTGTGCTGAAGAGCTTCACGCTCTCCTCTAAAGGAGTGTTGGGATAAGAACCCAGGGGTAGTGTGGCTGTTGGGTGCCTAGGCACTTTGTGTTGGCTTAGGCTTTTTGTGAGAGGTATTTCATGCTATGAATACCTTGCTTTGGCAAGGAACGTGCAGCTGGTTTTGCCATGGTGGACTATAAACACCACTTCAACCTGCAGCAGTGAAATGAGGAGGCATACCTTGAGCTGGGGGGAGGAGGCCTGCTTCAGTAGTGGCTGGCAGTCAGGAGGAGCTTCTGAATGAGACACAGCTCTACAGCAGGCTGCAGCTTCGTGAGGAGATTCCTGGTCTGTGGGCAGGGAGCGATCTGCAGGAAAGGGGAAGAAAGTGTTCTTCACAGAAGGGTGTTTATGGGGCAGAGGAGCCAGGCTGAATGCTGAGAGGGTGTTCTCCTCAGGCGGTGGGGACACAGGCAGCTGCACCTGACGTACTTGTGTAGCTGCCTGTGAAGGTTCAGCAGCTTCCTGAATGCTGCTGACAGGCTGGGTCCTTCAGGAGGCTCTTGGCTTCCATAATTCCACAGTGACCCAGATACTCACAGGGTGGCTTTGTGGGGTTCCTGCAGCATCCCTCTGGCGCACAGGGCGCCGTGCCAGCCAGCAGCCATGGCCAGCCCTGGGTTTGCTCTCAAGCTGTGGTGTGTCCTTGAGTGAGCAAGCTGTGGCTGGGCTCCTCTTACAGTAACCAGCAGCTTTAGTGGACCTGCAGCTAGTCAGTTTGTAGTGGAATCTGTGAGCCAGGGTAATGGGCTTTCCCTCTGGAGAACTCTTCAGATGAGTCTCATAGTAACAGGGGGTTGTGTGGGTGGCAGGGCTCTTGTCTGGGGGGGGGGTCCTGGTATTTGAGGGTAACTTCTTTTTTTCCAATCTAGTGCACACCAAAGGTGGACTTCCCTCAGGATCAGCTGGAAAAGCTTACAGGGAGAATTCAAGAAGCTGGCACTGAAGTTGTCAAAGCTAAAGCAGGAGCAGGTTGGTTCTTGACTGCAGTGTCCCAGTGACTCTTGCTGGCTGGGTGCAGCCTGCTCTGCTCTGACCTCGTTCCCCGCTGGTCACAGATCTGGCTGCTCTGCCACATCTGCCTCAGCTGTGGTGCTAGAAGCAGCCCAGTGTGTAGGTAAGACACTGACTGATCCTGTGCCATGTGGGACTTCAGAAAGAATCTTTCTCTGTCAGATTAAGCTCTCTCTTTGTGTAAATCCAGCCAGCTAAACAGCATGTGGCTGCCCAGAAGCTGCCGCTGCGTCGGGCTGGCTGTGAGCTTGCAGGCAGCGGCTCTGTCGCTGTGTGGGAGCCTCTGATGCCACAGGAAGTGTGACATTTCAGTGAGACCTGTTCTGAAAGTGTTTTCACCTCTTCCAGGATCTGCCACCTTGTCCATGGCCTACGCTGGTGCTCGATTTGTGTTCTCTCTGGTGGATGCAATGAACGGGAAGGAAGGGGTTATCGAGTGTGCCTTCGTTCGGTCCGAGGAGACAGAGAGCCCCTACTTCTCTACACCCCTGCTACTGGGAGTATGTACTTCAAGTGATGGGGCTTATGAACAGCAGCTTGTTGTGGTTTGACTCTGCTGTTTTGATTTGGCCTCATGCTCAGCAGTGCTGGTGTTACCAGCAAGCCTACCCTTGAGAGGCCTTGAGCGTTTGGTTACTGGGCAGAGCTCGTTCCTCCTGCTGGGTGGGGAGGCTGCTGCTTTTGTCTGTTCCTAGACCTCAGGTCGCTGAGTAACTGCAGAGCCAGACCTCTCCTGGGAGGCTGCCCTTACCTCCAGGCAGCGCCTGTTTCTGGAGAAGGGCTTTTGTGTGATTAACCAGAGTCAGCAATCCTGCCTGCTCAGCTTGCTCTGCTACACAGCAAATCCCTCAGAAATTGAGGCCCATGGGGAACTACAGCAGGGATTAGGATTAATTGCTTCCAGGAAGATTGCTTCCAGGACCTCTGCTGAACTCTGAAAGGAGAGGTCCTTTTGTCACTTAGCCTGTGGGTGGAGTGAAAACCAAGGATGCTGCAGCCCTGTGGTGCCTGCTGGGATGCAGAGGGTGCTGTGTGCTGTCTTAGGTGCTAGCTGGGGAGGGAACAGGGGAGGGATGATGAGGAAGAAGGCTTTGGGTGTAGGCATGAGGTCTCAAAAGCCTAGGACTGCAGCTCTGAGGCAGTTTCAGACTGCAAGCCAGTAGCACATGGAAGGTGAGGAGAGGACGATTCTCTTGCCAGACAGCGGGTTGGATGGTAGGAAGAGGTGTGAGGGAGCAGTTGGTATTAGTCTCCTCCTGAAGGAACTGAGGGGCTAGCTGTAGAAGCTCTTACAGATAAGAGGAGGCTTCTGCACCTTGTCAGAAAGCCCAGGGATGGCAGAGGTCCCAGCTGGGTCTCCACCTTAGCTGGGTAATACTTAAGCAGAGCTGCTCAGTTCCTCTCTAGGCCGTTTGGCGAATGGTTAATCCTTAAATCCTCTTTCCCTCAGAAAAATGGAATTGAGAAGAACCTAGGCATTGGCAAGATCTCCCCCTTTGAAGAGAAGATGGTTGCTGAGGCCATGTCTGAGCTGAAGGCTTCCATTAAGAAAGGAGAGGAGTTTGCAAAGAACTTCAAGTGAAGAGCTGATGACTGAGAGGAATTACGGCTTCCTTAATTTATTAAGGCATCATGTCACTTTACGACTTCCCATTCAAAGCTCGGGCTTTGATTGAAGTCTGTCTGTATTTGCTTAATGAATGTTGCCAGTGCAGAGTCTAATCGTCAATAAAACAGCCTTGTTTTTTCAGCCTACCCCCTGGAATGGCCCCGATGTGCTTGTCTTGTGAAGGCAGAGAGCTCATCAGGCTCAGCGGTGATGCAGCAGCCCCTGGCAGCGGGTGAGCTGCTGACCCTGAGCTCTGCTTGCTGCCAGAACCCAGGCAGCTCGTGTGGGGCAGCAGCTGGGACACCAGACACAGTCAGCTGAGATCAGGGTGGGGTGGAGAGGCTGGTGGAAGGGGTAAGGGAGCAGAGTGGGTTTTTTCCAGGGGGTGACGTTCCCTCTGTCGCCTCCATCCCTTGCGTAACTGGATTTTAAAAGGGCTGCTGGAGGAGCACAGTGGTGGGAACATCAGCCCTGCTCTACGATTGAAATGCTGAGAGTGACTTCTTTCTAGCTAGGAACAAAAGCCTTGATTTAGCATCTACATGACATTCCTTTTACATTCATCCTCTCCTGAATATAAAAATAAACGTCTGCGAGGAGCGGGCACTGGCGAGCGCTGCTGCTGGCTCCTTTGAAGGGGAGCTTTAATGAAGGAAGCTATTAATTCGCTCTTCCTCCCTGCTCTGTGGGCTGCTTACCCTATTGCTTTAAATTGCTTTAATCCACGTAGGCTGAATCTGAGCAGACTTTATTTTGATTAGAGGAAGGAAACTCCAAAGCCCAGCACCTCTGGAGGAACCGAGGGGGGTGTCGGTGTGAGCAAGAGCCTGATGCATGAAGCTTCTCTTAAGGAAGACACCTAAAGGGAACAGGTGCTGTTTGGCCACAGAATTAGTTTCTCCTTCCTCCTGCTTCTTGGACTCTCAACTCTTCTTCTGAGCTGCCTGAACTGGTTTCATTTCAATTAGCCCATCGTTCTGAAGCGAGTGGCACAGTTGTGGCACTGAAGATGCGCTGGGAGCGAAGTGCTTGGCTCTTCCCCTGCCCTGTGGAACAGGCAGGGAGAGGGCAGCAGGCACAGCCCTGTCCCCCCCTTGCTGCAGGAACTCCACGTGCTGAAGCTCTGTTTCCTCACAGGAATAGCCATGGCATCGAGGCGTCGGCAGTCGTTACTCAGCAGGCTTGGAACAAAGTCGTTATTAGCTGGTATTAATAGAATTAGAGATTAGAGAATGAAAGGTGGTGCTGGAGCAGGGCAGGGGAGGGTGTGGGAGCTGGGGAGGCAGAGCATGAGTGCCCCAGGCTGGGCATCCTGCTCAAGAGGAGAGCAGGAGGTGCTGGGCGGGGGTCTGGCAGGTTCTGGGTATGGGTCTCTCAGGCCTGGCAGCAGCTTTGTCTCTGGAAACAGCATGGGTTATTGAAAACCAGGGGATCCAGCTGCTGAGCTAGAGGCCTGCACCCCCTGTGTGTGCCCCAGTGAGCTGTCGGCGCCAGGGAAAGCCTTGATTCCAGGGGGAAAGGACTGGTTGTAGCCCTGCTGCTCCAAATCCAGCAGGTAGAGCAGCCTGCTGAGGGCAGGAGAGTTGGAGATCTTGAGGGTCATAGTGTGACTTGGGCGATTGGATCTCCTCCCTGTGTCAGCAGCCCAAACCCAGTGAGGCCTGGGGGAGTCGCCAGGGCAAACAAAGCTTTGCCTGGGTGGGTGGGGACTTGGGGACAGGGTGGGAAGGAGCTGAGCTGGAAGAGGATTATTTCCCAGCATCTGCTGACTTGTAGATCCCTTTAATGCTAACAGCATCCGTTTCCTTTCTGCTTGGTTTGGGTTGGTTTGTTCCCTTATCCATGGAGCTGCAGCCATTCCCTGTGCCTGGAATTCCCTGTTGGTTTGGGGAAGGGGAAGGGGACTCCTGCTTGTGGCTTTCTGCAGCGAAGGCAGAACCAGGAGAACGTTGGGGAAGGTGAGTGGTGGACTTGTGTAGGTGCCCTCTGCTCATCAAGCACCCGAACACGGTACCTGAATCCCACTGGAGGGAAGTGTGGGACACCCGCCTCTCCTCCCGGAACAGGAAGGGCCCCAGGGCGTTACCCCTCCTCAGGAGAGAGAGGAATCAGCTGAGTGTACCTAGATAAGCCCATGCTTTGCCCTGGGATTAGTTTCCTCCTGCTGTCTAAGGAGATGTGTGACCTTCACCCTCCATCCTGCTGGCTGCTGTGGCGTGGCCGTCTCGCTGAGTCCCAGCATGAGCTCTGGTGCTGGCAGCCTTTGGTTCTCCTTGCTCTGTGGGTTTCATCCTGTTACTGAGCAGACTTTGGTCTTGATGGTCTTTAAGTATCTGATGTCTTCTGTTGCAGCATCGTTTCTGTGCCTGGAGCTCCTCAGGCGGCCCCGCTCTGTGCTGGAGCCCAGGTGTCCAGTGCAGAGGAGATGCGACTTAAGAATAAGGTACTTCAGATAGCCACATGTCAGCTCACTGGATCCCACCTGCCACTCCTGAGGCACGGATGGAGCACCAGACAGGATAGAGCAAGGAGAAATGTAACTGGTGAATGTTACAGCTCAAGTCCTTCCTGACCTCAGCATCCCAGGCTGGCTTCAGGTGGGATGCCCGCACCTGAGGGCTGGCAGCCCTGGTCCCGCCTTCCTGGGGAAACTCTCTTCCCTTCCTGCCTCTAAGGGCTGGTGTTCCTGGGCAGGGGTACAGAGCTGCTGCCTTGAGCCCCCTCTTGCCTTGGGAGGGCTCCAGGCACCGGGAACCGGGAGATGCCAGGAGCAGCTGCTTGCCCTGGTGTCAGGCTGGTGCCCTCACCGCAGGCACCACTGAGCCTGGGGACAATCACTGGGCTTTTGGTGACAATATGGGGGCTGGTGGGTCTCAGCAGGCCTGGCGTGGCCCATCCCCTTGGTGCTTTGTTCAGCAGGAGCAGAGTCCTGCCCGGCAGAGCCAGCTCCTGCTCCCTCTCACCGGGCTGGGGCTGGCCCGGCCAGGCCTGGCCCTGCAGAGCCCCCCTGCAGCAGGCCCGCTGTGTGGGCAGGCAGCCAGCCCTGCTCGGGGTGTAGAACCTCCCCTGGCAGCTGCTGCCCGCGGGCTCCCTGGGGTCGCTGGGCCAGAGGGCTGGTGTCAGGGGGAGGTGGTGGGAGCCAGCTCCAGGGCAGGCTGTGGGTGCTGGGTGATGCTCTGCAGGGGCGGCCCGTTGGGTCTGCAGAGCAGAGCCTGGTGCTGGTGCTGCACGGCTGCCCCGAGGCTGGAAGGCAGCTGCTGGGTCATTTTTCCTTCCCACACTTGTTTCTCCTCCGAGTTTTCTCCTCCAAGGAGCCACGGGAAAGCAGCAGGCAGCAGCCCCTGTGTGAGCTGGGGGAGGTGGGTCCTGGGCCATGGGGGTCTCCTGGCTGGGTGCAGAACGGTTCCTGGGCTCTCAAAGAGGGGCTGGAGGGAAGAAGAAGCTCTGCCCAGGGTTGGGAGCTTTGGGAAGCCCTGGGTCAGCAGGAGAAGACCCAGAACACCCCTCCCAGCCCCGAGCAGGGCTGCACAGCCACAGGGCCCAGCTCAAATCAATGGGAGCATCCCGCTGCCAGGCTGGGGTCAACGGGCCCAAGGTCACCCCGGGCACACGGGGGCTGCTCAGACACCTGCTCCCATCACACCGGCCCCTTCTCGTGGGAGCAGAGCCCCCGGCCCTGCCTGCCTTTGCTTTGCCCCCCTCGTTCGCTGCAGCTGCCTCCCTCCAGCCCCCTCCCCGGCTGGGGGGGATGCTGAGCCTGGGGAGAGTCCTTGCGGTTAGGCCCCCTCTGCTGCCGGCCTCGTTTGATCTCCTGTGATTATTGATCACCCCCCCGGAGCCTGTGCTCCTTCCCAGGGCTGGTTCTCTGCCTCTCCCCAGCTGGGGCTGGCTCTGCCTGTTTGCTGGCAGTTACCAGCCCTTCTCCCCGCTCCTCCCAGCCTCCCCCCTTCTGTTCTCAGCTCACCCCTCCGTGCTGCTCTCCCAGCTGCCCCCCCCCAGCTCTCTGCCTGCCCGGCAGCCTGTTCTCCGGGGTGGTTCTGCTCCCCTGGGTGGCTAATGCCTTTCTCCATCCCGTTCCAGCCCTGGTTCTGCCTGGTGCTGGTTCTGCAGCTGGGATCCTGCCCGCCGGGCTGTGCTACACCCCCCAGGCTCTCTCCCAAAGCCCCTGCACAGCCCCAGCCCCCAGCAGCACCTAGCCAGGCCAGGAGACCCAACGTGGGGCTGCTGCCCCCCCGGGTTCCCCCCCCACCCCGTGCTGGCTCGCTGCTGCGGGTGGGCCTGGCCACATCCCCCCACCCTCTTTGTTTCCCGGGGCCTGATGCATTATTCAGCGCTGCGGGAGCTGCAGGTGTGGGAGCTGCTGGTGGTGCCCGGGGCAGGGGTCTCCCCTGGGGGTGCTGGATTCACCCCGTCACAGACCAGCTGCCCCCTCCAGCATTAAACCCAAGTGTGCTGCAGGCTTCTCCGAGGAGGTGGCATCTGCTCCCCCCCGGGGCAGGGACAGGGCAGGGAGAGGCAGCAGCAGCCCCCACACCCAGCCCTGCTGCTTGGCCGGCTTAACGGAGCTGGCCCAGTGCCCAGCCAGGCCCCTCCTTTGTGTAGTCCCTACAATAACACCCTGTGCAGGCTGCAGCCCCTCTCCCAGCCCTGCTGGAGCCAGGGACAGGCTGTCCTGCAGCTGGGAGCGAGCTGTGCGTGGCATCGCCTTGGGCAGCCCTGCCAGGGGGGCACACAGACCCCCCCCACACCCCGCGGGGGGCTGCAGGTGGCCTGTGCTGTGGAGCAGCTTTTGGGGGAGTCTCTACGTCCTCCCTGGGGGATGGGATGCAGGGTGG
>VZTU01006259.1:8423-29670 GCA_013400835.1 Zapornia atra | reverse complement strand
TTGTAATCTCAACTAGTAATTTTCAAAAACATTACCAAAAAAAGATTAAAAATTTGAATTATATGGGATCTTTCTGGTTTTAGATAATGTTCTTAATGGAATTTGGTTTTTATGAAGTTATGTTGCAAAATGAATGATGAGCTTTCTTTTACACAGCAGGAGGCAGGCAATGGGGGGTACTTTATCACTCGGTTTCTTCTTAGGCAGCATTTTTCCAAAAATCTTTTTATCATCTTTTTATTCTAAGGACACATTACAGCATATACACATGTACAGTCCTCTGCCCACCCCAGCTTCAATGTCTCTAAGATGTTGTCATGTTTATTTGACTTTCAGGCCTCCCAGTATGGTTTATGAGGTTAAACTAAATGCAATATTAGTGTGGCCTCAAACCCACAGCTGAAACTTCTCTTTTCAATTCAGTCCTCCATAACATCTCTGGTCTAAACAAGTGCTCCATAAACCCCTTGTGGAGGATCAGTGTTTTGGGCTGCGGCCAGCTTTTCTGTAGAGGTTACAACATAAAGAAAGAGAATTGCCTTCTCCATTGAATTAAAATGGAGTGTATTTGCTGGAAAACAGGAGACTGGTCCAGCACCACCTGTTTCTTTTGCTAAACTTGTATTGATTAATTTATCTAGTAGGGACTCCCCTATTAGCCTCTTTCCTATGGTCATTAGGGCTGAAGGGGATGTAAATTGCACTTTGAAAAGAAACACCGGTTTTAGTTACTTTGATATTTGTTATAAAGTACAGAAATAAAAAGACATTGGAGTGCAGATATAGGATATGTTATTTTTTACACAAAGCTGAGAATACAAAAATATTTTTTCTGTTGATGAAAATCATCTATTTATTATGTCTAACAACTTCTACATACATGCACTGAGTTAACTTTCTTTGAGCTAAACAAGATAATTCAGTTAATTTGACTGATGGGCTTTGACATTTGAACACCGCGGAGTGTATAGTCACATCTTATGGGTCACATTAAGGAGTCTTCCCTCCTGCAGAAGTTGTAAGAAAGAATGGAGTAAGAAAGAAAAAACCCATGTAGAAACTTCAGAGGTACTGGGCAGTGAGAGGAGCATATTTTCTAATGGAAGGATGTGCATGCACAATGGAAACAATTAGTGACTGGACCTTCACTATGCTTCCTGTCTACTCTCCTTCCTTCCTGTATGGTTTCAGCTTTATATGGAAACCTCCTTCTGTCAATTGTATTTCTCCCTTTACAAAGCTACTGACATATCTGAAACCTTCACTACTCCTGCACAACCAAAATACAAGTAATCCCATAAGCAAATAGTAAAAGCCAAGAAGGTTACCAAAGCTAAAGTTTGGTTGTTGTTTTTTTTAAGTTAAGCTAAAATTTAAAAAATACTGTGGCCTGGACATTTTCAGACAAAGTGGCCAATATTTGCAGATGGTATAAATCAGTAGAATGTCTCCATTAGATCAATGGAGAATTGATTACCTGCTCATAACTTGTTCATAGCACGTGTAATTGGGTTTGCTTCCTTTTAGTGATATGTTGTGGGAAATACACTGATTAGTTCTATACTGGGAAAACAATATCAGTCTTATTGAAGAATGACTAATGGAGCTTTGAAAATGTTGAGGTGACACACGTGTGCTGTATGGGGAGGTGTGGAAAAATGTGATGCACATGAAACCCAAGCGCAGAAACTATAAACTTGGAAACCATCTTTTCAGTGAAAGCTATTTAGGTCTAGAGCCTCTCTTTTGCATTTTGAGAGGATTTAGGAGAATGCATTATTCATAGTGAAAGAATAGTTAGAAAGTCAGTTGTTTCTGATGGAAGGTGGTGGGCACAAGTTTGCATATTTTATAGCCATTTTATGTTGCACACTACTGCAGAAAAAGCTGTCTTGTGCTTTGAATAGTGTATTGATTATAATCAATCAGACATTTTACATAGACTAAGGTATGCCCTACTTAGCAAAAACTGCAATGGCAAAGAGGCTGTATTAATGGATCTGAGAAATTTTTGTAATAATTAAGCCTGTTGAGGTCTTAAATATAAAGGTTGCTCTTTAAATGTGTCACCATTTGATAACAAAATGTTTAGATGGATTATGGCAAATAAACCAGAGCATTTTCTTATGTTAAATCTTGAGAAGGTTTAAATAATAGAAGGGCTCAAGCGATACAGTCATCAGATGTTCAGCTGTCAAAGCACCAGTTTTCTGATTATTTTGCTTTGGACCAAGGATTGCAGTTTGTTTTGAGAAGTGTGCTTTGGAGCCAGAAAGGAGAGAGGGGTTACAGGTTCATGCCATGAAAGGTGCAATTTTATATGCAAGATTAGATCTTCTGAGAAAAAAAACTATGCGCTCTTTCTCTTTTGATAAAGAGAAAAGTATCTGTAAGTTTAAAAAGTCACTGTTGTAAGACTTTTTTTTTCTCTTCTGTTTTAGAACCAATATTATTTTTTTTCCCTTTGGTATGTGTAATGAGCCATAGTTAATATATGCTGCTTAGCTTAATCTCTCTGAAACTCATCTTTTCAGTATGAAAGAAAGGGGGCAAGAGGAGAATTAATATATACAGGGGATAAAAACCTGAAAATACATGCATGGCACCTGAGCCTTAGCTGTTACCTTATGGAACATAGGTAGGGTTTGATTTTTCTGACCTTTGCTGTGGTGTGAGCGTATCACATAGTCTTTCTGAGCCTCTATTCTTGTTAGTCAAATTATTTTGTTAGTTGGAACTACATACCTTCTTGGTGATATAAAGTATCATAATGAATCCACAATAATAAAAGAGGAGCTGTGCAGCAAGAAACAGAGTTAATAAAAATTTCTTACACTTTTTTAGGGAATGCCCACACTGCTGGCAGCTCTTCTTGGACTGATAAATACGGATTTTTGAGCTGATATTCTAACATCCCTGAAAACAATCAAACAAAGAACAAAATGTGAAATTTTTATGAAGGTAATTTGCAGAAGCTTTGTGAATGTGTGAATAGGAAAATGTAATGACTAAACATTGTCATGCCATGTTTTATTCAGATGTATTCAAATGTGTTTTTGGGGCCTGAGGAAGCTGTGCTTAGTGAAGGACTTAAGAGTTTGGGGCATTGAAACAATGTATCTGCTGGTCTGCTTCTCACTCTTGTACTTCTTCAGCTTAGCAGCTGCTTTGATTAATGCAAATGGCTCCCAAGAAGGATTTTTAGGCAGGTATTATCAAAGTGTGGGACATTCCGGTTGTAATTTTTCAGGGTCCTGGCATGTACCATTGGGTAGAGGGTGAAGATATGGTTACAACTTATAGCTGCTGTTATTTCTCCCATAATGGTGGGATCCTTAAATCTCTTAAAAAGTGTGTTTTCCTGACCTCTCTTCAATGCTAGAAAAATAAAAGTTTGTTGCCACAATGCAGCTGTAGTCAGCCTTCTGTGAACATTTCTGAGATCATAATATCAGTATTTTAAACTGAAAGAGTATGCCTCAGTGAGCTGATTCAAAAATAAATGGTGTGCCAAATACCGTTGTTTATTGAAAGGAAAAAATTCAGGTTGCTGAATAATAACATACACATGGGATTAATAAAACCTATGGGTTACAGAAGTGTGGCATAAACATTCCCTTTTTTTTTTTTAAAGAAATAATGCGCAAGAGGTCCTTGTCATGTGGTTCTTCTAATGATAACTGCTTAGTTTGCTCACCAATGAAGAGACACGTGGCAGAGGAATCTGAGTTTTGCATTTGGAGATTTTTATCTGTGAGAATTTCTGAAAAACTGTGCCTTCAAAACTGATTTGCTGGGATTTTCAGTCAAGCTAAAAGTTGAACCCCATTCATGTTTCCTAAAAAAACATTAGTTTTCATCATGTAGAAGGCTAGATCCTCTGGGTCTTTCTAAAGTTTTTGAACTGTTGTGATGGTTTGAGCCTGACTGGAGGCCAGATGCCCACCAAAGTCAGTCTATCAGCCCCCTTTTCAGTTGGACAGGAGAGAAAATATATATTGAGAGGTTTAAGAGTTGAGATAAGGACAGGGAGAGATCATACCACAACCAGTATCATGGGCAAAACAGACTCAACAAAGAATAAAGGAAAGAAAACTCTCTAATTTATTACACTATGCTGCACACACAGTGAATCCAGAGTTGGATAATGAGAAGCAGGACCAGATCTTAAAAGACCTCCCTTCTTCCTATGCAACTTTATTTATGATTTCTCTCCCTTTTCCCTCCCCAGGGTTGCATGGGGCGGTGGGGAGACAGACAGCAACATGACAGGGAATAGGGGTTTTGGTCAATTTGTCACAAGTTGTTTTCCCTCTTGGAGGGCATTCCACTCCCCCTTCCCCTGCTCCAGCGTGGGGTCCCACCCATGGGAGACAGTCCTCTACAAACTTCTCCATCGTGAGTCCGTTCCCACGGGGCTTCAGCTCTTCACCAGCTGCCCCAGCGTGGGTCACTGCTATGGGTCGCAGTCATAAATCATAGAATGTCTCTCAGTCTCTCAGGCCCAGACTGCTCCACTCTGGTCCACCACAGAGTCACAAGCCCCCCTCCCCAGCAAACCTGCTCTGTCACAGATCTCCCCCCACCTATCTCTCATCTCTGTGTTTCTGTCTCTATCTATGGTCTGCAAGTGCTGGCAGGGGCTTGCTCCAACGCAGGTCACAGCGTCTTCTATCTCTACCTGCTCCAGCGTGGGGCCTCTCCACAGGCTGCAGGTGGGCTCTCTGCTTCCAGTCATCTTCCATGGGCTGTGGGGGGACACCTGCTCCACCATGGATTTCTCCACAGGCTGCAGGGAAATCTTCCTCTCCAGCACCTGGGGCGCCTCCTCCCCACCTTCTTCAGTGGCCTTGGTGCCTGCACAGTTTCTTACATCTTCTCACTCCCTTCTCTGGTGGAGAAAAGCATCTGCTTGTGGGTTTTTTTTTTTTTCTCCTAAATGTGATTCACAGAGGCGCTAGGACCATCACTGATGGGCTCAGTGGTGGGTCCAGCCTTGAGCCCATCTAGTATTTACTCTGTTGAGCCTAGGGGAAGCTTCTGACTATTTCTTGCAGAAGCCACCCTTGACCCCACTCTTCACCAGAACCTCACCATGCAAAACCACAACTGTGCCTTCTCTGCCCATCTTTGAAATGGGAATAAAACCCACCAACATCAAAATTATTGTTGATGTTTCATAAATTGTATCATCCATCTGTAAGATTTCAAAGCAAATGTTTTAGCATCTTTGTTTCCAACCACTGTCACAAAGTTGTCAATGCATCTATGTCTATGTATGAAAAGGTAGGCCCTGACATTAGTAAACCTTCAATCTATTCGGGATGTTGTGCTCAGCATAAGGTCACTCAGACCAATAGAAAGAGAAAATTTATGTCTATAAAGTGTGGTATAACTGTCTTTACCATTCATTCTTTCCTTTTTGGCAAAACCCCTGTATCTAGCACTATTCTCTGCTTTAGCATTGGTGGACACATGTTCTGATAGAGAAGGGAAAGGACTTCTTCTGGAATAACACATTAACCAGTTGAGACTTGGGAGAGCTGAGTGGTTTAAATGAATAGGTGGTGGTCTCTGTGGGGGTGATATTCTCTCTTATATATAGGTAATAGCTTTTTATTGTTGTGTTAGAATGTGACACAGAGAGGCTTTGAAATGAATCAGAGGTAGGTTCTGCTGGACCTGTGTCTGAAATCACCTCTGATCAGTGAAAAAGAAAGGCTGTTCTTCCTGTTAAATGATAGATTTGTCTGGTTAGGAAAAAAAAACAGCATTAAGGAACCAAAATTTTCTTAGATACATATTTAACCAAAAATACTAAACAATACACTTCATTTTGTCACTGGAAATACTTTGTTATGAGATGATGATTCATCATTGATCTTTGCTCTCTGTTGATGGAACAGCCCTCTTGGGAAGAAAATATAATCTATATCTGTCTTATTTGTTTGACAAGCTAAAAAAAATCAAGAAACAGACTTCTGCTTTTGTTTCAGTGATTTAAAGTGCATTTTCTAACTTTTTATTTGAAGAAGCTGTTTGTAAATCTAGTCTAGAAAAATGGTGTTTTTATAAGCTTCAGGAACATGTTTCATTTGGAATGAATGAATTATTCCTTGCCAACAGACAGCTGTAAATACATAAAACGCTCAAGCTTTTTGAGGCTTGGCTCAAATGCCAGCACAAAATCAATGGTAAAAATCAATGCCTTATATGTGCAGTACTTTACTTAATCATTTAAAAAATTATTTTGGTGTGACATAGAGGGCCAGATCCAGAGCAAACATTAGAAATAGTTTTACTTCTATGGAGTTTTATTGATTTACTCCTGTGCTAGATCTGGCCCACTGTGGAAACAAAATGTAATATAACTGTATCTTTTAATATATTTATTTATTAGGACTGAACATCATTGCATTTTCCACAGCCACAAAAGTAGATTATGTTCATGGCAAATTCTTTACATACATAGAATGTGTAGCTGTGTCTGACATGCAACAAAATCGCACTTGACATTTATAAGCTCAGGATTGAGTTTTCCATTTCATTTTGTGTAATGTAATCACAAGTTCATTTCTAATGTTACACCACTGATTATAACTACTAATTTGCATGAATGATTGGGATACCCTTTGTGAATTAGGGATTATAAATAAAAATTGCAGCATGTAGGATCTTTCAGAAACACACTTTCTACCTTGATGTGATATAGATTGTTCAGATTTAATAATGTAGGATAAACAGCCTAATATAATGCCTTAAATATTTCATAAGCATATTTTAGGAAAGTACAGAGCTATTAGTAGACATCAGTACTGCTCTCTGTTAATTAAACTTCAGTAATAAATAGGAGAAATAGTTGAGAAATTGTTTCTTAGACTTAATTCGATTTGTCTTGTTCTTATCCATGCCTTCTGTTGTGGTACTGGGATTGCTAGGTGGTGCAAATGCTGTGGCTTGCAGTGCTGGATGTGGAATGGTGAAGAGTCAGATTTTCCAGAAATTATAACTATGATGCTATTGACTTTACTTGCAGCTGATAGGGCTCATTATCTTGAAAAAATGTGGAAATTAATATAGGTAACATTATAAATGCCATCATGTTATTGTGAACGTGCTTTCTCAATTCTTGACATCATACATTTGAAATTCTTTACTTCATCAAAGTAATTGCCCTAATTTAATATCAGTCAGCCTGATCCTTACAAAAAATATCCATTAAGCACAGTAATAATTTTTAGGCAAATAAACCCAAATGTGGACTGCATCTTGTATGCCTTTTTCCCTTTTAGGGGAATATTAATTTCTGAGGTAAAATGACTATTGTCATCTCTTTGATTGTTGTACTTTTTTCTCGAGTTAATAACTCATACCTGCTTTAGTATGCTTTCTATCTATGACATCCCATATATTATAAAATACTATAGCCTGTATTTAATACCTAGACCTATTATTGTATGGGATATATTAATTAGGTCATACAGCACTTTATACCACTGGGTGAGAAAGATCAGTCATAGAATGATTTGGGCTGGAAGGGACCTTAAATACCATCAAGTTCCAACCCCTCTTCTATGGGCAGGGACACCTCTCACTAGAAGCAAGGTGGCCAGCTGCTGCTTGTACACAAGAAGTTAACATGGGTTTCCATTCTCAAAATATGAAGTTTATGTGGTTTTATCATACATTTGAGCCAGATTTTTGTTAGCAATATAAGGAAAATTGTATTTATTCTTCAATTTGCAAAGCTGATATTACACATTGAGAGTGATCCCCAGATCAGACATCACATGTTGAGGCATAGACTGGATCACTTTTTGAGGTCTCTTCTAATTCGCTTTCATGATTTTATAATTAAACTGAAGTAATGAATCATGCAATGTATTGTCATGTTTTTAGAGGAATGTAGATAGCCCCTGTTACTAAAACTTCAGAGTATATGACCATGTTTATGTTTTATGTGCTACATATTTGTCTATTCTGGTTGGTTTTCTCTTCTGTCCTTTTAGAATCCTCTTGTAAAGGATTGGAAATACAAAACGTTATCATTGTTAGGTGTTTCAATTCATTACAGCAACATAACCAACCCATATTGCACTCACGAACCTAAGACAACAATAATTAAATTTTGCCATCAAGAACATGAGTATTTTTCGGCAAGGAAGAATTCATTTATGATTAAAAAGTCTGAAACCCTTTTTTCCTGAAGTTCAGCATTAATTGCAATGTGTAATTCAGGCTTCATAGAATGATAGACTCGTAGAACGGTTTGGGTTGTAAGGTACCTTAGACATCATCAAGCTCCAACCCACCTGCCATGGGCAGGGACACCCTCCACTAGACCAGGTTGCCCAAAGCCCCATCCAGCCTGGCCTGGGACACTGCCAGGGAGGGGGCAGCCATCTTCTCTGGGCAACCTGTGCCAGGGCATCTCCATCCTCATAGTAAAAAAAGAAAATTCTCCTTGTTTCTAAGCTAAACCTATCCTCTTTTAATTTGAAGCCATTATACCTTATCCTATCACACCATTGCAGTGTTTCAAAATAAATGAATGTATATCTCACAAGCAGGTATTTTGTTGTTAATTATATGTAAAGTTCAGAGTGTATAGTTTTCTGTTCCACTTGAAATAATAGATCTGAGTTCACTAATGATATACATGGATACATTAGAAATGAAACAGTTTCTTTGTGGTTATCTCATGGAGGTTGTTCAGTGACTGGGAAAAAAACCTGTTAAAGATGGAAACTACAGGGACCACTTTGAAAACTGAGGAAGACATGTAATATACAGTCATGAGAAAACATTTGCATCATACGTGGCATTCAGTCACCACAGCTGTGTCACATTATGCGTGCAAAAGGGTGCATAGTTATCTTTGCACTCCTTAAAGTGGTTCTCTGTGCCAGAAGGCTGCTCAAAAATTCCTTTTGCTGCCAGTAGCCAAGGAGTTATTACCACATTTGGAGGCTGTGTAGAAAGGCTGAGTCCTGTCCTATTTCCCCCGGCCATTCTCTGTACTAGTTGCAAGGAAGGGAAATTATGTGGCCCCCACTCCAGTGGCTCAGCTTCACTGTGGGATCTCTCTGCGCTGTGCTCATCACCCCTGGATCCTGCTTTCTGCCGTTAGCATGCTGTGAAGCAATTGCAGTGCTCCAAAGCCTGCCTGTTGGATGTAGGTGAACATTTATTCACAGTTGTAAAATAAGCCTTGTAGAGACACGTGTTAAACCTGAGAGAGCAAAATCCTCATTCCAGGGTAGTTAAAGGCAAGGTTTCTATTAACTCCTGAGAGCCCATTATTATTTTCTTGGCTGCATTGCAGTGATCTTCCTGCCTGAAGCTGCTTCTCTTCTAGACAGATTTACACTGGGATCAGTCTAGGAAGTGACAGATCCAATGGCCAAATCCTTTTTGCTTTTCCAAAACCTAAGTAAACCCAGACCTGCAAAGACTCCTACAACTAGAAGTTTGGGAATGGCATCATTTCTCATGGTGAATTGCTACAGCTGTCTCAAAACATGGCTTTAAAGAGGGAACATATTTCACATTAACTGTACTGAGCTAATTGTCATTCTCTTTAATGCTATAAAAACTTGTATTGTCTTGCTCAGATCTGTGTTTTCTGAGGCACAGGATTCTTATCATGGTCTTTTAACAGCCAGTGCAATAATATACCATTGCATTTCAGTAGATGAGGAAGGCATGAGAGTCTCCCATGAGTGAAACTCCCTTTTGCTTTAAATAGGGATTTGACTGACGAATCAAATGACCTACATTTGATGAAACTGCTTTTCGAGTAGGGACAGGGCAAACTGTGCAGTGGGGTTTTTTTTGGCCATGGAGTCCAACAACAGACTGAATGACACCACCAAGCCTGTTAGTACTATTGCTTTTCTGGGTCAGAATACTAGTCTAGTAAAGGCAGCCAGTAGCTCTGCTATAATCCCTGCTTTACAGAGACAAGGAGAGGTGGTTTTCTTTCTTAGCAGGTGAGAAGGCGATGTTTACTAAGGCTGGGTACAGAGTGATAGTCATTTCCAAGGAACCATGCAGGACTCAAGTAAATTTGCCAAATATGCTCAAATTAGAGCTGTCATGTGTTTGTGAGTGAACAGATGGAAATTGTGAATGAAGACCATAGCCTTAAAATGTCATCAGGAAAAAAATTCAGGTAGAAACAGAAAGCCCATCTAGGAGAAGAAGCATCACAGTAGCCCTAGGCATCATGTTTGTTTAAATTGGGGGACTGATCAGACAACTGTTTCAGGTGGATCCTGTACTTATCTATGTGGCTGATGAAAACTAATTTTCTCAGTAAAAGTATTTTATGACTAAGAAAGAATTGCCAGTATTTTTTTGCAAGTGACTCAGCTGTGGTCTGGGAAAGGAATTAATGCTAATAGTAGAACATTCTTGTATCTCTTATTTCATTTTAATATGAATGAAAATGATTAATTAATGTAACTGCCACTATAATTCCTTTCATTCTTTTGAATTTTCTGACACAATTTCTTCCTGTGGGAGAGAGCACAAGTTTTCAACTGGGTAGGTGCTCAAGGTATTAGGTACCTCAGGTTTTGTACATCCTCACTTTGAAACATTTTAAAATATATTTTCATCAAGATAGATATCCAGAAATTCAGATTACTCAAATTAATGAATATTATTTAGACATTAAAACTGGTACGGAAGCTAATATATATATTGAGTACAGTGCTGCACTGGAAATAAATAGGAAAATATTTGGCTTAGTAAAAAGAATAATAAAGAGGGTAAGGCACTAGCAAATGAGCACATGATAGGAGTGTTAAATTGGGATGTATTGAGCTGCAACTGGAACTTTTGTGGAAGTGGTCCTGGGATATTTTTTTAAATTTAATAATTTCACTACTGATACTGGTAAATATTAGGAGTTTGCTAGTGAAATTTTCTCATATCACATGGGCAGAATGGCATCAATAATACAGAGGACTGGGATATCTTATAGGAGAAGGTTAATAGCCTTTAGGAATGAATAGAAATGCAGCTAAATACTAAGTGAGGGTCACTTCTTAACATCAGTTTTCACCTATAAGGTCCCTTCCAGTCCTGTATATTTTTACTCATATTAATTTTGGATAGTCTATATTTCGTGCTGCTTCTGGTTGATCTTTAACTAGTTTCAAATCATACCACTTAGATTACTTCTATTTTTAACAAAACTGGAAAATGGTGAAATTATTTTTCCAATAAAAATTGCTTCTAAATAGAACAGTAATACTCACTGAATTGTAAACCCCCAAAAGCAAAAAATATGTGATGAAAGCTGAAAAATATTTTAGGTTTTATAACACCAGCAGCCAACCTAAAAGGAGTTGAATCTTCTAAACCAGATGCTGCCTTGTGATGGAAGATAGATTGGCCTGTGAGCCTGAATAAACTTTTTCTCTAATTAGTATGCAAATCTCACCTGCTCCAGGGTTCTTCCTCTTTCAAAAACCGTGATCTATTTATTGTTACTGTGTTTTCTGGTGAATAATCTCACCCAGGAGGTTTCTTTTTCATTCCAGTTTTCGTCATACTTTTAATTTTCGAGGCATGCTGTACTACTTTAGGTCAATATTTTCTTCAAAGCAACAAGCTGGGAAATTTTAGTGATTCTGAAAAAAAAAAAATCCTGACAAATACAGGCATTAAATAATAAAAATATTTTTACTTAATCCTATAGGGTAAAATTCTGCATCACAACATAAATTAATTGTGTTTGTGAAATACATGCAAAAATTACCAAGAAGAGAACTATAGCTGTTGAATATAAATTTAATTAATCTTGAAAGCTTTTGACTTGATTAGTAGAATATTTAAAGCCAGAATGATCAATAAAACATACAAATCCCTTTAAAGTCCAATCCTATACCATCAAAAATGGTGGCACCTTCAGAAGAAGCAGGATCACATCTTAGTCAATGTCATTGACTAAACCTGTCAGTATGTTATCAAGTATAGAAGTTTTCTACATTTCTGCAAAATTCTAAAAAAATCTTTTCTTTCACAAACTTGATTCCTCTTTCTCCTCCCCTTTTGCTGATACAGTTCCCTGTGTGTCAGCATGGAACATAAAAGAAGCACCGAAACAACTGGACCTGATTCAGGATGTGGATCTCTTGAGAGATATATTCACTTAATTCAACTTTTGGGGACTCTGATTACCTTTAAAAAAAAACCAAACAGCCCTTTTCCTACTGTTTAAATAGGAAAGTTAGTATTCTAAGCTTAAATGGACAAAATCCAGATAACCTGACTCCCTTCACTAGACAAGTAATTCTGTGAGATGGAATGGGTGTGCAGAAGTGCACTTGCATGCACACGCACACATGATCATGACCTGTGTTGGCAATTCCTGCACGTGTAGAGGTCTCTTGAAATGCAATGGATAACAAGACTGTGCATTGTACCTTAGACCATATGTATTTATATACAGTGATTGTCTGTACTTGCTATCATAAGACAAGTTTACTTGGAGTGTCATGTGACTACTGTGGGACTATATATCTGATGGGGTAATCTCTTCTATGAGTTGCATGAAGTCATTTAGCTGTGCTTGTTCTATATGCATAATTCCTCTTTGGTGGCCATGAATTAATTAAAAAGGAATTCATGATACCTGTATTTTATGTTCCAGTTGTGTGCAGGATGCATCTTTGGACAAGTAACTTAGATCCAGACCCTGAAAAGCTGTTGAGGCTTCAATTAATACCAAAGGCATGATTAAAAGTCTGGGCTTTAATCTTTCTAGCCTTTGATTTCCTTAGCTGTAAGATGAAAATGTTACTATGAACATATCTTTACAGCCCCTTGGAGACTTTTGGATGAAAGGTCTTGTAAATATGTAAACCATATTTTTATTATTTTCTTATTGGCCTCTGAAGGGAATTTTGCATGGAACATAAGCATTTGGAACTACAGAGGTCTGCAATGTTTATCAGAATCAAAAAGTTGGCCTACATTTTTATGCAACTATTATGAAATAGAAGCACCAAACATAAGTAATGCACAAAAATTTTTAAGTACATTTCTCTCTTATTTCTTTTATTATTTTATCTGATTGGATCGGCAGCACCGTTGAAGCTCTGTTGAGAAGCTGTCTCCCCTGAACGGTGCTTCTTGGTAAAAGGTAGAAAATTGTTTTTGCATTAAGTATTCACCTGATTCTAGTTCAGCACTCTGAGGTGGAACCAGCAATCTTGTTTGCTGAAGACAATTCACAGAAGTATAGTACAGGTGCCAAACGATAAAATTGCCTGAGACAGAGTAATAGGTCAAAGAGAAGCTATAAGCCCAAATAGTCAAGAAAGAGAAGGTTCTGCATAACCATTTCCAGAATGATCACTATGATTTTGATTTGGGGTATAAGAATGCACAGAAATCAAGGGAAGCTTTGTGTTTAGCAACACATAGGTTTGAAGGAATCAGTCTGTGCTCTTCAGTGGCAGCCAGGTAGATAGCAAGTCCTTTGCATCTGTAATATACTGGCCTGGAGGAATGGGAGTGAGGGTCCATGTCCAGAGAGGTGTGTGCTACCCTGAGGGCTCCTGCTGCTGATCAGTTGCACAAGTTCCTACTGTGGAAGAGATTTATTTTTCCCATTTCACTATCTTGCTTGCAACAGATAAGCCCTATGCAGCATGTTTACATGGCCATTTTCCTGCTGTGCTCACCAGAAGACCAACTCAAATTTAAACTGGAAAGAGCCTGCAGGCAGCTAGTTTGTCAAGTCTCATTTTAAATACTCAGGTATCTGTCTTCATTTCAAAGCCTTTCTTAGGTATGTTCAATAGAGTTAATTAGGCTTTGTCAAGTTTGAATTTCAGTTAAGCTTAGATAAAGATTCTTGTACAGCAAATGCCAAAACTGGGATGACTCTGGCTCAGAAACTGCACAACGTAGGGTTGAGCTTTGGGGCTTCAAAAACTCAAGCTGCAAATAAGCTATATTATATTGACATCATCAATACAAAACTTCTCAGCTATGCTCAGTCATATTTTAACAATACAGGTGTGTATATATAAAAGGATATAGGGAAGCACTTGTGTCAGAGATGAATAATCATCAGATCAAATAGACATTGTGTTTATATCAGTGGAAGGAATCTCCTAGAGCTTGGACTGAAAAGATAATGATTAAATATAGAGAATAACAAATACTATACATGTTTATAGAAGAAGCACAGTAATATATAATGCTGATATACCTCAGCTGAGCGGTTTAAAAATCCTTTACAAGCTGATATCACGGGGGATAAAACTCTGATCCTTCATATGAGGCAGCGCCAGTCTTATATTAGTAGACAACTTGAGATTTGTGTGAGAATTATAGACTGAATATTATCTTTAGAAAGAGAAAGATCTAATTCAGTAAAGTAGGAAAGAGGTAGAAATTCTTGATGCCTCACCAGATTCAACTCTAAGCATTCAAAATAACTTGAAGCTCCTGATTAACAAAGACTTTTAAAACATTAATTTTAATGTAGGACTTTAAAAATGGATTTCTGTAAAAATTAAAATCTTTTAAATAAAATAAGAGAGCTGAGATTTGTTACAAATAAAATTTGAGATTTTTTTTTCACAGTTCAGATTAATTTAGGGTCCACCTAATAAAAATCCCACCCCCAAACCTCAACATATTTGTGACATTTTGAAAAGTTTGGTACTTTTCATCTTTATCATCTTTTTCATCTTTCTTGTTTTCTATTCCTGTTTGTCAAAATATTCACATTATGGTAAGTTTTTGTACAAAAAAGGGCTTAAAAAATCAGGTGTGGGTTTAAGGACATCTAAGGAAGACCAATAATAATAATAATATTTCTACTGAAGGTCGAGGAATAATTTGCAGTAACACAGTAAAATTCCACATGTGTTAATTAAGGGCTAAAGAAAAAGAAGCTGAAGTAAATTTACTCTTTAATTTAGTGCTGAGAAAGCAATATTCAAGAGAATGCAATGAATGACCTTTGCAGCTCCTTATTACAAATATATCCTTGCACCGAACTTTATTGGTTAGAATTCTGACTCGGCTAATTAGTGTAACTGCATTGCCTTGAAAACATTAGTGGCTAACAGATCTGAGATTCCTTGTATTCTACTTCTTCCATTCCAGACTTGGTGTTTCCTATTGCTCTCTAAAGGGTTAATCGCAGAAGGAATGATGAAGTGGCCACATGTCCTGGGAAATTTCTGTTTCTTTCTCTTACCCTCTCCCACAGATGGATTGAGAGAGAAAGCTGCTCCTGAGGCAGGTTTCTCAAGCAGGCATGAAAACAGCAGATACGAACAGACCAGGCAGTGATGTATACACTTCCCTGCCATCCCCCACCCCCCCTTTTTTTCCTTTCTGTTGCATACATTTGTTATTCTGAAGTACATCCTTGTCCTAAGATTACAATTAATGCATTTTATTTAGAAAGCTGAACTGTTGTCAGCTTTGAAGATGCACAGTAGGTAGGGTGAGTTTAACTCGCGCTCTTATACAAATTTCATTAGTTTTCTGTAGCCAGAAAAATAAAGTAAAAAACCCTTTTAAAAGGGAAATCTCTGAATTTGCCAGTGATTTTTGTGGAAGAATAAAATGAAAAGAATCATTAAATAAACTGCTTATAGGGAATTTTTTTAGGCTTATTTATGTTCAGGAAGAAATAAAAGCTAAAGATAATATTTGATACAAAAAGAATGAGGCAAAGCAGTGTGTCTTAGTACTTAGAACCAGCCTTCAATTGAGTTAATCAAAACTAAATAAACTGGTTGCTGTCAAAGGAGATTTATAAAACTCCTTTGAAAATAGCACTGAAAAATTGTCACTTGGGCAAACTTTCAAACCACAGCATCCTATTTGCTGTGACATACACCAGTACCCATTTGGTCCTACCAAAGCCAAAAGCAGACATGAGTATCACACAGACCCCATTTCTGTCAGCTAAACAGATTCAGTGAAGATACAAAAGAAATTTCATCCAAATGATACTACAGTTGCTGTTCTATAAAATACATTCTCCAAACCCTTTACAAGCCTTATCAGTTTCCAGTTTGTGTTTGGGAAATGGTGTCTTGAATAAAAAAATTTAAGTGTTCACAAACTCTCTTTAAAAATTCTACTTATATTTTCATCAATAGCATCCTGTTCTAATTTTTTTAAGTGTTTTTCCTGGGTGCTCCTTATTTTAGATGAACAATCAAGAGCCAGCACACATTTTTTGCTTCATTCCTGATTCTTTTTCATTCTAGCCAAATTCATCTGTATGCCGCAAAACTATTGAACAAAGAAGCATCACTTTTAAATACTCAGAAGGGAAGGAAATGATGTTTTCCTTGTGTGGGCTTCTTTTTGGTTTTGTTTTGTTTGGGTTTGTTTTGGTTTTTTATGTTCCAGTTTGCAGTACGGCTGTAATCTCTCCTGCTTTGTAGGGTGTGTGTAATAAATGGGGTTTGAAATTCCTTAAACACTTTAGCTTCGCTTCAGCTATTAATCTCAGCAGCCATTTATTGGTTTGTATGCTACAAAGCAATGGAGATTATCCTTTAATTAATTCCATTGAGGGGTTCAGCTGCCACAATATGGTTTCATAAATTAATCTTGTAGGGGAAATATAATGCAATTTATTTTAATATTTATATTAAAATGCAAGTAATAATGCTAGAAATCCTGTGTAAAAAAAGAATATATATGTGTGTATATATATATATGTTATCTACCAATTCAGTAATTAACAGAAAAATTTCATAATCCTTTTTTATTCTTTCATTTTAACATGTGTAGTTGTCTTAAAAATTATGAAATGACATCTTACATCTAGATATATGAAAAATATATCATTGATCTTTAGAGCTCTGCTTGAGATCTAACTTCCTCACTAATTTGTTTATACTTTGTTGTAGCTTAATCAACTATAATAATGCATATTTGTACACTTAAACATTTCTATGTTATGAGTACTTGAGGGAGAACATCAAATACTGCCTAAAGTGCTGCCAAAATGTTTTGATCTCTGGAAGCTGAAAGTGCTTGGCATGGGCACCTTTTCTGTAACAGGGGACTGATTATGTTAAAAAATATGTTAACTAGGGTGCTTTCTCTAACAGGACACTAAGCTGAGCTTAGCTATTCCTTTAAAAAAAGACAACAACTATGGCCTGATTAAAAACTAATTTGTGTGCTAGTGGTGCTGGTGCAAGCAGAACAAGTTTGACTGCCTAAACAATGCTGTGCGAATTTACTTTCTGTGATGTTAAACGTCAAGATTTCAGATGTACGTAACTACTAATAGAGTTAGCAGAATAAAGTAGGGAAGTAAAATGGTTCTTCTCTGCTCCCCCTGGCTGAAGTTGGAAGCTGGGCATACCACAGAAATTCCAAATCCATTCAAGTTGGCAAATAAGGTACAGTTATAAGTGGTGCTCCTTTCCTGAGTACTCCTTTCAGCAGGATTTCTTGCAGATTGGCAACCTTATCTGTGCTAAGAAATTAACCAGAGTGTGTGTTCTCCCTAAAAGTCTTCATATAGCATTATTAATCAAGTTAATTAATTAAGTAGAATCCCTAAGACAATCTGCAGAAATAGCTTTATTAAACCCCTGGGCATTGGAAGATTTTCCAAAGCATCTTTGTGGATTCAGTGTAAATCCTAATATTTCACTGATCTGGGCAAAGAAAGGCAGAGCTTAACATGGCAAAGTTTTCTATACTAATTATAATTTTTTTTTTTTGGTTATACAAATGAGAAGTGCTGAGTTATTTTTCATCTTAATAGATAAACATTTCTGTGATTAGCTAATAAATAATTTGAGGGATGATTCCAATATCTAAGTAATTTTTTGGCAGTGTAAGTCCAGTGTATTGATCAAGTTTTGCAAGGACAGAAGCAGAGCTCTGTGTTTGCTGAAGTATTATTGAATGTGCTCTTTGAGAATTTGCAGTGGATAACAATAGAAATTACAACTACTCAGTGTCACACAGAAGCTGATAGAAAACACCGTATGGCTTAGAAACTTAAATCATCACACAGGGTTGGTGTAAAAGCAGACTCATGCCAGCTGTCCAGCCTCTCATGAGTCAGTGATGTGCAGACATATTTGTGTTGTGAAGAACACATTTGACACCATGTTTGACATGGTGGAATTGGACAGATGGTTGAACTTGATGATCTCAGAGGTCTTTTCCAACCTTAAAGATTCTATGATTCTATGAATGTTGCACAATGGCAGCAAAACCATATTCTTAAGTGAGAACAGCCCTGTATCCCAGTATCTAGATAAGATGCTGCCAGGACATGTGATTTAAATGCAATCCATCTAGCAAGAGCTAGGGCTCAGGTCTGCTCAGGAACTCATACTACAATCCATGAGCTGCAGTCACCATCCAAGCTGAACATGTTCACTTAGGGTGATACCCAGAGCATGAGGTTGTTCCCAGGAGCATATCCATCATTCCACTCCTTCCTCTGGTGCTTGGCATAATTCGCTCCAGAACACCAGTGAAAAAGGGCCAGGACCTGTTTAGTACTTGTAGATGACATGGCCATCTGAATTTTTAATAGACAAAGTACAGATTGCAATCTGTGTGTTTACAAATGAGTATTATTTGTTGGTTTATTTTTGTGGCTTTTACTTCTTTGGGTTTTCCTGTGGTTTTGGCTCCGCTTAGATCTCCCAGTTCATGCAAAATAGCAAGGGTCTGCAAAATATATTATTGAAAAGTCATAAAAACTACTTTAAAAATTGAAAATTCATCTTGAAGCATCAGCTTTGTGACTGTATTTCCTTAATATGTTTTACTATTTGCAACAGCAGTTAGCATTTTTTGACTCAGGTCAAATAATATGGTGATATCTTGAACTGAAAAACACTGGATCTACTGATAAATTTTGTTGAGCCTTTAATGCTAATTATGTCATAAATGTTGCAAGATTATCTTCTTGACTGACAATATCAGAGAAGTCATAATACCATATAAATAGGTAGTTTACCATTTATACTGACTAAAAATATTAATTCATCTGATGCTTGGATGAGCAGCAAAACCAGTTTGTTGAATAACCGAGATTGAAAGCATGGTTCAAAGCCTCCTCAGTCAAATTGTCCAGGAAGAGACATGATACACACAATTTATTAATTCTGTATTTGATATTGTATTTAATTATTTCATAGAAAAATTTTAACAGATTAATTATAGTCTATAGTTAGACTTTAGTGAACCTGGACTTTATGGATTATAGTCACTAAAAATTCTTTAATATTTGCACGTCTTATTTTTATCTGTAGTAGGTAGCATATCTGAGCAAAATGATATCTTTTTAAAAGGAAAAGTTCATGGCTTACAGGTTCATATCTCTACTTGCGAGCGGCTCCTTATTAGCTTGTTATCATTTCATGTCATAATATTGAATGAATAATCAAATGAAAAGGTGTTTCCTACATACAAATCCCCATAAGTCAATAGTAATCTATTTAAATCATTAAAACAAAGTCATGTATAAGGCCGTGAAATAGCTCATCAGTACACATTAAATTTTAATTAAGGAACTTAAAAGGAAAAGAAACTTTTTTTGGAGAACTGCTCAACAACAAATTATGATAACCAGGAATGTTGTTACTCTCTGAATATCCTTTTAGACACACTCTTTACACATGGTGGTAAGGTGCATGTTCCATTTATCTGTGTGTCTCTTTGCCTGCTTTGTTTCTTCTTTATACATCTGTGTTGGACCATCTCTACAATCTGGTGGTACAGGGCTAGCAGGAAGTGTCACTAGTGATCATTTTCCTATGGTTGGGAGCACTGGAAAGAACCCAAAGTTTCTCACTCACCTGGCCTTTCATATCACATTGGCTTCATTGATTCATGGAAGCATTTGGGATTGCATGGAATGCCTTCTGCCTCTTTTTATTTATCTATCTATTTATTTATTTATTTAATGAGCAGCACTGTTGGAAATTTGGTTTGAGATGCCAGAATAATTAATCTAACCCACCACCTCTAGGAAAAGGGGATTTGTGCCCTCCTACAGAATACAATGGTGTCATATTTTGTCTTTTTGAATATGAAATTTATAGAAACGGAAGCACTGAAAATCAGAGATGTGGAGATAGGGTGAACACCAAGGTACAATGCCCTAACATTCATCCCTGAGATGGGTATTAGGCAAGCAGAGTGGGTAGCTCTTACTCATTTTCATATGAAGAAGTGAGGATACATGTGCCACAGTTAAATGTGGCATGAAGCACAATTAGCAGAGTTAAGGTTGATCATCGACTCTATCGTGTTTTTCGAAAGTTTTGGTTTGTCTGTGTGTTATTTTCCACTAATCAATGTGACATAACATTCATGAGCAATCATTTATGAAATTATATTTATCAGTGAAGATTGCAGTTGAGGCATGCCAGTGATGGCCCAAAGGCAGAGATGATATGTGACTCTTAAATGTTTTTTCACTTTCTTAAATCATCTTCCAACAAAATATTTGAATGAGCAGTCTATGACAGACGAGAAAGAAAAAACACAGAAATATCTTGTGTCAAAACGCAGTGCTTGCAACCAGTCTAAGACGTGTGGATCTCCTTATGTTTCTTTGTGAAATCCTTTGACTGTTGTGTCACTACTTCCCCTTCAGCTTCTCATCCTCATCCAGTTAGACCATTATGTCTTAAGAATCTAGCAGCAAATAAAAGGTCTGCTTCTTGAGGTTTTTTATTTCTTTTGCCTCATTTTACACAGGCAATAAATCTGGCATGGTAATTCATTTTCCCTTTTTAAATTTTGCTCTGCTGCTTCCCCTCCAAAAAAAAAAAGCACATTTCTCAGGAAAAATACATGCTGTGGCTTAACTACAGAATCATAGAATCAAAGATTCTCTAGTTCCAACCCCCTGCTGTGGGCAGGAAACCCTTCACTAGATCATGTTGTCCAAAGCCCCATCCAACCTGGCTTTGGATTGCCAGTTAGAAATTAACAACAATTACAACTGTTTTAGTATGATCAGAGTTATGGCTTGAACTTCATGCTTGTGGAAAATATAGGTGTTATGTCAATAACTAGGTATTTAGAAAAGCAAGGTAATCAAAGATGACTGCACACTTAGAACCTCAACTGTATGGGGTACTTTTTGAAGCACATCAGATTCCAGGACAAGCTGAGTAAACATGGACTTCAGGGTACAGAAGTGCCTTGCTTCAATCCCAGAAGAGAAATCTGAAGTCTTTTTTTTTTTTTTTTTTTT
>VZTU01006258.1:0-10121 GCA_013400835.1 Zapornia atra | reverse complement strand
TAGGGCCAAAACCACCACAGACACTCACTGTTCTTTGGTACAGTTACATCTTCTGTGTCCTTTATTGCTAATTCCTTGTATGGAGATGTGACCATGAGGGTCTGGTTACCCAACAGGAACGAAGATCATCCACAGCTTGCCTCTGCCAAAGAGAGAGCTGTTTCAGCTCCTTAGCTGAACAGCAAACTTGCCTGGCACAGCGTGAAGGGGTCTGGCTGTGTGTTAGCTTGCCAAGTCAGTGACATGAGTGAGCATACTTTGCACCCAGGTGAGGACCAACATTGGCATTTGGGGGGTGCAGTGGTTGGGAGTTACCAGCAGAGCTGCATCTTTCAACAGCAGTAACCTGTTAAATTGGCTGAGGTGTGTTGTGTGTCCAGACTTGGAGAAAGGAATCTGTTTCTTTAATCCTATTTTTAATCCTATTTCCCTTAGTATGCTTTGGCTTTGATTTGGGAACTTAGGTACTTCCTACACCTGTCCTCTAGTGTTTCACAAACTGCTGACTTTGAGGTCCTTCACCTGCCTGTTGCTGCTGTTGAAACTCCAGGTTGAGAGAAGGTTGACAATCTCTTGAGACACAGATGTTGTGCTGGTCTCCTACTGCTGATCAGCAGCAGGTGAATGCTTTCCTCTTTCTAACCTGAAGCCAGGCTTTCTCTGCATAAGGTTTGTTTGGGCAGAAAGAAAGCATTATGGTTTGGAAAAACAAGATCTGAAAAGACAGAGAACTTTTGAAGTAGTCATTCTGTCCAGCATGATTTATAAAGAACTGTTTCCCAGACTCAAAGAAACTGGCCCTCATGAAATTTGGCAGGTTGTAATAGAGCAATGCTGTTTTCTGTACCTGGGGGCAGGTGAGATGATGATGCTATGAACAGTACAAGAATGGATGAGGAGAGATTTTCTGTTGGTAAAAGTGTTGCCATTCCCAGGTTCAGAGCACAAAAACATTTAAAACAAGATCAAAAAGTGATCTGTTGAGACTAAAAGAAGAAGAACAGTATCAAGGACAAAAGAATCCTGAGAAATTATCAAATGTACTGGGTTGGCAGGGACCTTCAAAGGCCACCCAGTCCCACCCCTGCATTGAGCAGGGACACCTTTAACTGGAGCAGGTTGCTCAGAGCTTCATCCACCCTGACCTTGGATGTCTCCAGGGATGGGGCCTCCCCCACCTCTCTGGGCACCCTGTGCCAGGGTCTCACCACCCTCAGAGGGAAGAGCTTCTTCCTCATGTCTCACCTGAACCTGCCCTGCTCTAGTTTAACCCATCTCCCCTCGTCCCATCACTCCCTGCCCTTACAAACAGCCCTGCCCAGCTTTCCTGTGGGGCCCTTCAGGGGCTGGAATACTGGAGCATAATCAATGTTAAAATCCCACGATTCCCAAATGTTGTGGGAAAGGCAGAAGCATTTAAAGGATTTTCCTGTTAGGAATGGGGAGGGGATAAAAGATACACTTTTTTCAGCTGTCATTGAGAATGTTAAGTGTTGTCCACTGGACTTAGAAAACTTTAAATGAGCAACTTAAGGCAGGTGGCACACCAGAGCCCTCGAAAAAGCGAGGGAGGAGGGTGGTAGAGAAGGTCTTTGAACTGTCTGTGTCCCTTATCTCCAGAGATATTGTCCAGAAGATGGAGCCAGGCACTTCTGGGCAGTGCATGCAGGGTGAAATGCAGTGGGCTTAAAATGGAGGAGAGATCTGGCTGGATGTAAGGAGAAGGATTAGGGGTTGGCCTTCGTAACATGAGGGTGATTGGAATTCTCAGGGAGGTCGTGCAGTCTCTGTTCTGGTTTTCAAGATCCAACTATGTGAACCACCTGAGCAGCTCTGCCTGATCTCTTAATTTTCCTGCTTTTAGCAGGAGGTTGGGCTCGATGCCTCCTGAGGTCCCTTCTAGCCTGAACGACTCTCCAGTTCTATGTTCATTTGTTGGTAGTGCTAGAAGGAGTGAGAAGTATTTCATGAAGGCATAGTTTGAGAGCCAGAGGGAAAAAGGAAGCATATGAGGAACCCTCCACTGTTTTGAGAGAACCATTGCATGGGTGGTTTGGAATGAATTAGGATGCCTTGAGGAACACAGCTTCTAGCTGATAATAGATGGGAGTATCCTAGGGCAGAATGAGCCAGCAGTGGCTCTTGCAGCTCGCAAGGCCAATGGGATCCTGGGCTCCATCAGCAGAGGGGTGGCAGCAGGGACAGGGAGGGGATTGTCCCTCTCTGCTCTGCCCTCAGGAGGCCCCAGCTGGAGTCCTGTGTCCAGAGCTGGGGCCCCCAGATGTGGGGCTGTTGGAGAGGGGTCAGAGGAGCCACGAGGACGCTCAGAGGGCTGGAGCAGCTGCCCTACAAAGAGAGGCTGAGGGAGCTGGGCTGGTTCAGCCTGGAGAAGAGAAGGCTGCGGGGGGACCTCATTGCAGCCTGCCAGTCCCTGAAGGGAGCAGAGAAACAGGAGGGGATTCAACTTTTTAAAAGGGCAGATAATGGCAGGACAAGGGGGATGGATTAAAACTAAAGGAGGGAAGGGTTAGATTAGATATTAGGGGGAAGTTTTTTCCAGAGAGAGTGGTGAGGGGCTGGAACAGGCTGCCCAGAGAAGCAGTGGATGCCCCGTCCCTGGGGGTGTTCAAGGCCAGGTTGGCTGGGGCCCTGGGCAACCTTGTGTAGCTCCAGGCCTGGAGGTTGGTGGCCCTGCCTGTGGCAGGGGGGTTGGAGCTCTGTGATCCATGGGGTCCCTTCCAACCCAGACCATTCTATGATTCTATGATTTTATGAATAGGGAAGACTTGAGGCTCTGGCTTGTTTGTCAGGAGTAAATAGTGAGTAGCTACCATGGTGGGGGGGAATCCCCTATGTCACAGTGCTTGCAGTCAGGGGTGTGATAGTAAGCTAGGAAGATTAGAAGTCACTATGAATGAGTTAAAAGCAGCTTAATTATACAACTTTAAGAATGTAGTTATAAATATAACCACTTCTGGATTCACAGCAGTTTCAGTTAATTTTTCCAGGTTTGGCCTAATTAGAGAATCTTTATTTTTCTCATCAATTGGCACTTGAATAGTTTTTAGATCCCAGTGGGAGAAGAAAAGGTAAATAGCTAAGTAGCTTGCTAAGGAGATTTAGAGTCAATGTAATCAAATATATGGACACAGGATCAAAGGAGATCCATATGTTGTATTCTGGGAAGCAGCAGTCGCAATGAGCAGGAAGAAGTGGTGGATGATCAGTTGCCACAGGCTCTCTGCAGGCTTGTGATGTGCTCCATGCTGGAGCATGACACAAGCCTGAGCTTGGCCAGGGTGGTTCTGTGCTGGTAAGTTCAGGTACTGCCAAGATGGGAAGCTTTGAGCAAGTTAGATGTCTGGGTGGAATCAAATGGGTCCTGCTTAGTGTCTGTGGTTTGATGTCAATGCTATTGAAGTCATTTGCAAGAGTAGAGGAAGTGATTGTGTGAGACTAGGAGTGGGAGTTGCAGGAGAACTTTTGTGGGTGTTCTCAGTGTACAGCTGGCTGATGTTTATGCTGGGGGCATTGGTGGCACTCAATAGATTATAGCAGCTTTCTGAAGTAAAGCCATTCTCATCTATTGCTGGGAATCTCTCTGCTTCTGCTGCCTGCAAGCTGGGAAGATAAAGGGCAAAGAGATGGGACAGTAAGTTCAGGGATTGGGCTTGGTAGTTCTGTGTTGACTGAAGTTATTCATGAAGCTAATTGGTGCTTCTGTGGAAAACCAAGGTGATGAGAGCTCTCAAAGCTAGCACAGTAAGAAGCAATGGCTGGAAACAACTTTAAATGAAAAGCAAGTGCACCTTGGGATGAGATGTGCAGGAAAAATGCTGCTGTTCAGGTGCTGCTGTTGAACTGGAGTTGAAACCCAGAGCAACATAAAGGTCTGTGGTTGGGGAGGTGGGGATGGAAGTAGATAAACCCTTCTGCCTGCGTGGTGTTTAACAACACTGAAAGCCTAGCCTCAATAATAAAGTTACATACCTGGTTTTGCTTTGTAAGTAGGGGAAGGTCTTGTAAGCCTAGTGGGGTTGTGTCTTAATGACCACATCCCTCATTTTGGGTAGGTTTTGTTAAACTCCAGTTCAACCCAAGCTGGTTGAACTTGTGGAAATACCTTGGTGTAAAACATCTTGGAAATACCAAGGTGTAAAACCATACACCAGTCCTAACTCCAGCATTGAAATAGGCCTTGTTCATGTGAGCTGGTGACTCCTGACTAGCAGACACAAGATTACAGCAGGAGAAATTCATTATTGATGAAATTAACTTGACCTTTAGGGGTTTGTTTGGTTTTTTTTTACTCTTCTAGATTAATCTTTTAGCTGCTGCATTCCAATGAAGTGACAGCTGATCTGTTAATGGGAGCAGATCTATAAAATGTGTGAATACTTCAATAATTATTTGCAAGGTTCCTTGTGAAGTTAGTAACTTCTTCCTAGAAGAAGCAACACTTTCCAACTTTGTGCTGAGAATAATTTTAAAGCTGATACTGCTGATGTAGTTCTTGATAACAGTCACATATATATATAAACAGGGTTTTAGTGGAGTGTAGGAGTAACAGAGAAAGGAAAGAAAAAACTGTTACGTGGGCTGGAAGTGGGCTGTAATCAGTAAACAAAGATAACCATGCCAGTTTATTGTGGGGTTTTTCCCCCATCAGTTTTGATTTCCCAGCTGAGTTGTCAGTCCATTCCTTACTCTTCCCACGTTATTTTTTATTTTTGTAATTTAATGCAGTTATCTGCAGCTTCTGAAAGGGGTTTACATTCTGTTGAATGTGTCTCTAATAAAGAAATAGCTCAAATCAAAGAATAACCACAGAGTAGTTCACTTGAATGAGATTTCACACACCATATAAGTAGCAAATGCTTGTTTGGGCATAGGCAAGTAGTTGGTCAGGTTGAGGAGGCACCTTGCCTGAAGTCTCAGTCTTCTTGGCTTTGTCATTCTGAAGTCTATGTATTATTAGATCTGAATTATAAAATAAAGATAAAAAAACCATTTCAATTTTATTCATGCAAAGGCTGGGTTGTGCATGTTGCTAAATTTCGTATCAATGTTACCAGAGTTGTTAAATTGACTTATAAAAACCAAGTGAAATTAGCCAACCTGCTTTTCATCTTACATTTATAAAATTACCAAGAAAGTCCTGGGTTTGAAGTAAGGAACCAGGTCTTTGCCCAAGAACTATGATGGAGTTTAGCAGCATAACCCAGGAAGGAGCTTCACAGTGTCTCAGGGCACAGCGATGCCTATAAAACCTGGTTGAGGTGATTTATTCCATAAAGTCCTCAGTGCTTTTCTTGGAGGATGGCTGAGCCCTTGTGCTGGCTCTTCTGGTCACTCCAAGTGAAGTGTCCCCAAGCAAATTTGGCAGGAAGAAGTAGCTTCAGCGGGTGGTGTGTTCACGCTGTGGTTTGGGGAGCAGGGCGGGCCTACGCAGTGTCATATCTGACAGGCCCGTATCTACACCCTTATCTTAGGGTGTGGATTCCTGAATTATTTCAAAAATGCAAGAATCATAGAATCCCAGACTGGTCTGGCTTGGAAGGGACCCCAAGGATCACTGAGCTCCAACCCTCTTGCCACAGGCAGAGCCACCAACCTCCAGGCCTGGAGCTACACAAGGTTGCCCAGGGCCCCATCCAACCTGGCCTTGAACACCCCCAGGGATGGGGCGTCCACTACTTCTCTGGGCAGCCTGTTCCAGCCCCTCAACACTCTCTCTGGAAAGAACTTCTCCCTAATATCTAATCTAATTCCTTCCTTTAGCTTTAATCCATCCCCCTTGTCCTGCCATTATCTGCTCTTTTAACAAGTTGAATCCCCTCCTGCTTATAAGCTCCCTTCAGGGACTGGCAGGCTGCAATGAGGTCCCCCCGCAGCCTTCTCTTCTCCAGGCTGAACAAGCCCAGCTCCCTCAGCCTCTCTTTGTAGGGCAGGTGCTCCAGCCCTCTCATCATCTTCGTGGCTCCTCTGACCCCTCTCCAACAGTTCCACATCTTTCTTGTATTGGGTAACAACCATCTGTGCAGGAAGTTGGTGTGACTTGAGAGGTTTAACTTCTGTGAGCGCTCACAGTGTCTGACTTTGAAGAGCGATGCGGAGTGTGTGCTGAGCCTGACTGGTTTGCTACTCCCGTGCCCATGAGTAACCAAGGCAGGTACTTACAAGATGTTTATTTGCACTTCTCAAGTCCTGGGTTGAGGAAAATACTGTAGGTTTGCTGATCATTGATTGACTCCTAACTTCAGCTAGACACAAAATGAGTGGCGTTGCAACTAGGAGGAAATGCAAATCTGTGCTGGGAGCAGTGGTGTTTGGTATCTTCCTCAATGACATGTGTAGTGAGATCGAGTGCACCCATGGCTAGTTTGCAGGTGATACTGAGCTGAGTGGTGGGTTGACATGCCAGAGGGATGGGATGCCATCCAGAGGGACCTGGACCAGCTAGAGAGATGGGCCCATGTGAAAACCTCATGAAGATCAACAAGCCAAGTGCAAGGTCCTGCACTTGGGTTAGGACAGTCCTTGCTACCACCACAGGCTGAGGGTAATGTGATAGAGAGCAGCCCTTTGGAGAAAGACTTCGGGAAGGACTTGGGGGTATTGATGGATGCAAACAACGTGAACTCACAGCCCAGAAGGCCAATGGCATCCTGGGCTGCATCACAAGAAGTGTGGCCAGCAGATTGAGAGAGGGATTTCTGCCCCTCTGCCCTGCTCTGGTGAGACACCCCCCTCCCCCACCCCCTCCTCCCTGCAGCGCTGCATNGGAGGCCATGAGGATGCTCAGAGGGCTGGAGCTCCTCTCCTACAAAGACAGGCTGGGAGAGCTGGGCTGGTTCAGCCTGGAGAAGAGAAGGCTCAGGGAGACCTCTGAGCCCCTTCCAGTCCCTGAAGGGCCCCACAGGAAAGCTGGGCAGGACTGTTTGTAAGGGCAGGGAGCGATGGGACGAGGGGAGATGGGTTAAACTAGAGCAGGGCAGGTTCAGGTGAGACATGAGGAAAAAGCTCTTCCCTCTGAGGGTGGTGAGACCCTGGCACAGGTTGCCCAGAGAGGTGGGGGAGGCCCCATCCCTGGAGACATCCAAGGTCAGGGTTGATGAAGCTCTGAGTGACAGTTAAAGGTGTCCCTGCTCAGTGCAGGGTGGGACTGGATGGCCTTTGAAGGTCCCTGCCAACATTTGATAATTTCTTGGGATTCCTTTTTCCTTGATATAGTTAATCTTCTTTCAGTTTCAACAGATCACTTTCTGATCATTTTTTAAGGTTCCTGCTAACCCAGGGCATTGGTTGATTCTAGAAGTTCAAACATCACAGGGACCCGTGCTGAGGCTTCCCAGGCCTGTGAGCCCAGAATTTTCTGGCTGGAATAGGGATTGATGGTTTTTCTCTTCTTGGTTGTGTGCACCAGCTGGCTTGCCTTTCTGCATGCATCCTTGAATCACTCAGCTGGTTTCTTCAGGGTTTTTTTGGTGTAGTTCATCAATTTGTAGTTCAGCCAGGAGCTGTGAGTCACTTCATCTGTTTCTGTGTGATCACCTCAGCTGAGTTATGTGGAGCCAATCGGATGCCTTGTGGTGAGATCTAACTCCTGGTAAAGTCATATTGTATTCCAGTGTTTCGTGCCTTTACCATGGTTATTAATTAGTGTCTGCACTCAAGAGGGAAACTTGGCCCAGTAGCTATCCCCACCCCACCCCAGTTATTATCAACTTGAAATTGCTTTTGTTCTTCCCTCTAACAGCGTGGTTGAAACCCAGACCTAGAAATCCATTGGAAAAGTTTCATAGTTGATCAGTTGCAATAACAAGTCGTGTGTGGGCTCAGTATTGTGGGTTATGTGACTCCCCTTTGTATGCTTTGAATGGTCTCTGTGAGTTTTGAGTATCATGCTGAGGGTTTGGGATTTTCTGGTTGGTCTTTAACAGGTTTTTCCCTGGTCTAATTAAAGGGTTGGATCTTCTCATAGTGAGGGATTTCTCCTTAAGGCTGCTTCTGTCACTAGTGTTGTGCATCGTGCTTAAACAGCATCTTTGCTGTGATCTGTTGGGCTTGGGTTGCTACTAAGGTATAAACGTGAGTGTTCTGCAGCTGGTAAATATGAAATGCTCAGCTGCTTGTAAAACATCTCCCAGTGCAGTGAGCTTAAGGATTTACTGAAGCAGTAGGAGAACAAGTCCTTAATTGGGCTAACTGAGCCTGGAAACTTGCCAGGTTGCTTTTGTGATCCAATTATTTAACCTTCTTTTACCCTGTCAAATACTGACTCCTGGCAAATGAAGCAACTAACGGCTTAAACCCAGGCAGCTTGGTAACAAGGAGCAGCACTCTTGTCTTCCCAGTGTCTGTGCACAGTTACCCAGTCTCTTCTGCACAGTGGGTTTGTGCAGAAGAGAATAACCTGCAAAGCATAAACTTCCCTCATCCTCCCTGCACCGCAGCCTTCGCTCACCTTGGCTTTTTAGTGTGGAAAATACAAGTGGTGCCATTGTCTAGCAACTGTTGTTGAGACTGGGAAGTAAAAGATGAGAATTTTCTAATTGGGACTTTTAGCATTGCTTTGCCAGTAGCAAAACTCCTGATGGCTCAATCAGACCAAGTTTGGGCCAAGGGAAAGCCCAGTAGGCAATTAATGGTATTGAAAAATAGATAGTCACAGAGTCATAGGGGTTGGAAGGGACCCCCAGAGCCATGGGGTCCAACCCCCTGCCAAAGCAGCTCCCTAGGACAGGTCACACAGTTTGGCATCCAGACGGGGCTGGAATCTCTCCAGAGAAGGAGACTCCACACCCCCTGGGCAGCCTGTCCCAGGGCTCCCTCACCCTCACTGGGGAAAAGTTCTTCCCCAGGTTGGTGCAGAACTTCCTATGCTCTAACTTGCAGCCATTGCCCCTTGTCCTGTCTCCACAGACACTGAAAAGGGGCTGCCCATTTCCCCCTGCACCCCATACTTCAGATGTTGATAAACATTAATAAGGTCCCCCCTTAGTCTTCTTTTCTCCAGGCTGAACAGCCCCAGCTCACTCAGCCTGTCCTCAGGGAGGAGATGCTCCAGGCCCCTAATCATCTTCTAGAAGTCCCTTCGTGTGATTGTGCACAAAGTGGAAAACTTGGTCTTCTGAGAACAAGGCATTGATAAAATGACTTCCCTTTCTGTCCTTGAGACACGTGTGATTAGCTGATTAGTGTTTGTCTAGTCTCCAGAGCTTGATACTGCTGTGATGATGATGTGTGTGGAAGGGTTTGATGCTTCTGTGATGACCTTGTGCGTGGAAGGGCTTAATGACACTCTGCATACTGAGGTAGTTGTGTGTCTCCTCTTTACTACCTTGACATGCAGACAAGGTTTGTACTCTGATAACTTAAGCCCTGTTGGAGGGGTCAATGTCTGGCTGCAGATGAGGAATTACCAGTAACAGGCGTTTTCTGAGAAGTTGGGCTGAACTCCTAATACTGTTTAGGAGACATCTTGCTGTTCCCAGACTGTTTAGAGTAGGATCTTTGAAATAGAACCTCTTATGGGTTAGTCAAATACATCACCATATGGAATGATCAGATGTCACTCATTTACAGATTCCTATCACATGGATGATTCTATTAAAGGCTTTCACACTTTGCCAGGCTTGTCATATGCAGACTAAATGAAGGCGTCAGTCGCTACCCCTTGCTTCAGAAAACAGCAGCGATGCAGGACACAGGACTCTGCTGTGTTGAGTATTTTGCAGCCTCCCAGGTGTAAAGGAGTGCTGGATATTGGAGATAAAGCTTTGAGCATTGCTGATGCAGCTGGAGTTTGCTGGGCTTTGTGCAGGCAGCATAAACAGGAGCTTGGCTGTGGTTGCAATGCTGTCATATAATCATCGAATCTTTAAGGTTGGAAAAGACCTTTAAGATCATCAGATCCAACTGTCTGTCCAACACCACTGTGTCAGCTAAACCGTGTCCTGGAGTGCCAAGTCTACATGGTTTCTGAACACCCCTGTAGGTGGTGACTCCACCACTACTCTGGGCAGCCTGGTCCAATGCCTGACTGCTCTTCCAGTGAATAAATGTTCCTTAATATCCAATCTAAAAGTCCCCTAACACAGCTTGAGACCATTTCCTCT
>VZTU01006256.1:382202-468113 GCA_013400835.1 Zapornia atra | reverse complement strand
GAAATACCATGAACACCCACAGGCATAGTGAAGCCTCTAAAATCTGGGATCACAACTCGCTGGCCTTGGTGCCTATTCAGCAGGTATTCTTTATTGCTGTGCTGGGCACACAGGGGATCGCTTCTTCGAATGTGTGCACCATTTAAAGCCAAGTTTCTCATATTTATGCAGATTAACTATACCTAGTCGTCATAATTTCTAAGAAAAGTCAGGATTATACTAATTATTTCCAGGAAGTCATTTACATTAACTCCTCCCAGATACAGCATGTTCAGTGGCACTCAGGGGGTCTTCTGGTGGTCTTCAGGGATGAAGGCNGGTCTTCAGAGGAAGGCTGGATGTCTTCGTCTCAGTGAACTTGTTACCTTTTCATTCTGCGCAGGCTCTACGATTTTCTCCACAATCTAAAAAACACATACTTGCGCTCAAAAACACATTCGTGCACAAACTAGTTAGGAACCAACATGGGGAAGAACTTTTTCACAGTCAGGGTGACAGAGCCCTGGGACAGGCTGCCCAGGGGGGTGTGGAGTCTCCTTCTCTGGAGATATTCAAGACCCATCTGGATGCCTATCTGTGCAATATGAGCTAGGGAGCCTGCTTTGGCAGGGGGGTTGGACCTGATGACCTCTGGAGGTCCCTTCCAACCCCTATGATTCTGTGATTCTGTGAACCCCTTTTAGCTGAAAACAAGATATGCTCTCTCTGGCTCTTAATTGGTCATTGGTCTCATTATTTATTACTTCCCTGTCTTCACTTTCTTTATCTTCAAGGCTCTTCCACTGTTATGGTTAAATTTCGTAGCTGCTCTAACAAAACAGCTCAAATGGCTACAGCCGTACTCCACTAACATCCAAAACACCCAAATACTTTCTATTCTTATACTGGATCAATCCATCCAGTATTATTATGTATCACTGAATCAATCGCCAGGGCAGGGAGCTTCATTAGCTCTTGGGCCACTAGTTGATTATATGAAGCAAGAGCATGTTCCTTGCTGGGGAGGGAAAATAGAAGCACTAGCACTTCCATCTGGAGTGGGTAAAGAAGGCGTGAGTAATGGTACACCGCAGGGCGACGAAATAATCAGAAACTGCTAAACGCTGCTCTACTCTGCTCTGAAGTGTGCTAGTTCTTAGGAGGTTGCATAAGCTTTGAAGAAAAATATGATGGTGTCAGAAGACTGCTGTTTGGCACCCAAATTATCTGTACTTCCACATCAGTTGGCAGGTGCTGCTGAAATACCACTGAGGGGGAAAAAATCACTTCATCCATCATGAGTGCATTAATCCTGTCCATGCTTTCTAATACGATTCAGTGCCCTAGTACCTTCGGATGCTTTTACAGCTACCGTTCATACAGAATAACACACCAGCAGGAGGGCAGGAGTGGGCTTGCGGGAACCTTATTACTCCCGTGGACTGGAAGGTTGGAGGAAATGCTGGGGAATGTGCTGTCACCTGCCTTAGCATCTGCCCAGAGTTCACGGCTCTGGGAACCTTTGGTCACATTCAGTAATGCCATCTTTACTCTGTGGCCCCTGGAGCGCTGGGATTACCCCTTTAATTTCTATGTGTTTGATACTTTTAAAAACACTTGCCCAGTTTTCAATGTGTGGGGTTTTCCCTGCCAAAAATACAGATTGTTGCATTTAATGCAAATAGATTTGCCTGATCTGAAATAGGGACAACTGCCTTTCTGTATGGAATAAAGTAAATGTTGGCAAAACCTGTGCTTATGATAGCAGATTTCTGCCCTACCTTGCTAATGCCAACCATTTAACTTCCAACACCCTCCAAGATTCACAGTGTCATTTATATTATCTCTAAATGATACTAAAGTGGCCACAAGTTCTCTCATCTCATCATTCTTTGAATAGCTGACGACTAGTGTCTCAAGACTGAAATGTATTTCTGTAAAACCTTTTTAAGCTGTCTGTAATGACACATAAACTGAGAAGGAACCTTCCAACGATTTGCATGGAAACCCACTCTGTTCATGGTACATTGTCTCTGAGTTACAAGATTTTATAGCAGATTTTTAGTGTATTCAGATTCTTAAAAGTGTTCAACTATATTCTGTCAGAACTTTTTGGACATGTGAAATCTCTACTTCTTCACATCTTGGAAACTCCCATGGATCTGTCACTCCTGAGAAGCCAGCTTGAAACCAGCTCTTCAGAGAGGCTGTAGAGCCTGTGTAGCCGCTCGTGCTGCTTTGACCTGTCACACACCTCCATTGGGTGACACAGATATAAGAGCACGTGGTATTCTCAGTACTGTGCTATCAAGTACCTCTGGTACAGAAATCACTGCTGGTGAGAACTGGGTCATCCAGCCAGAGACCATGAAACACCTTTTCCTTTTCTTTCTTTTTTCTTTTTTTCTTTCTACTGGCTCTTCCCTTACAAACTTTGAGCACACCTAATTGTTCAGTGTCCAACTTCAGCCCAAAAGGCTGTTGGCATGTCCCTCGTCCTCATGTTACATTTATTGCAGTTTCACCTCCTTGAAGATAAAACTTGGCCTTTACGCTCCTCTTGGGGAATGGGAGGTGAGGGCAGGCTGCCAATGCGTGCTAACAAAGTGTGCCTGCCGTGGCAGCCTGGGCTCTGAGGCCACAGCCATGCCTTTCAGACAGGCTTAAGTGCAAGAGCAAACTAAAACTCATCTCATGTCCTCCCTGAGCAGAAGTAAGTGCCTGTTAAGGCAAGTGAAAGGAGACTTGGGGCTCTGACACAAAGTAGTGCAGATTAAGGCAGCTCACTCTTCAGTGAAAGAGCCCTGGGAGATGTCTGATGTGGGGTTCAGTGGGATACTTTTGTAGGGATACTTTTGTAGTAAGGTACCAACAAATAAGAGTGACCAAGTCTGTCAGTTAAGGTACAGTTCTTGATCAGAAAGACTGGTGTTTGCTGATAAGGGGTAGTTAAACTCATAAGCTTTTATAGTGGTGATAAAAGCCAAAATGTAACAGTACACAAGGAGCGATTTTGTTCTCAGATTCTTGTAATACAGCCAGCTGCCGAATTCCTGCAGAAGTGGTGCTGGCAAGGTGTGTCCTCCTTTGCAAAGCAAAGCTCAGGTCTGAGCTGGCAAATGTCCGATTCTTTGAATGTATTGAAGAAAAAACCAGCCATAAGAAATTGCTGTAATCCAAGCTCAGCTGAAAGGCTGCTCTGATTCAAAGCTGACTACTTCCATAGCCAGTTTTTGAAAATGTCTTTCACTGTTAATATGTTGTCTTTAAATATTTCTTTAATAACTTTGTTGCCTTTGAAAGTATCTTTGATCTCGTGAGTTGAAAATATAACTGGCAATATAAAAATAGAAAAGCTTATGATGTTTTTATTAATATAAGTTTACTCAATAACTTTGAAGGCTGATCTTCCAGTCTGGGAAGGAAATATGCCAGTGCAGCTGCGGCTCTTTCTTTCTCCATTGATTTTTTTTTTTTTTGTCTTACTCTACAACAGTTGCTGAAAGCTAGAGCTCCTGCTTGTTCCAATTCCCTCACCTCTTGCGTCTTCTAGCTGCTACCAAACATACCACATCATCCCACCACCTCCTTTCAATGGACTTCTCTCATACCTCCTCCTGTTTCACCACATCAAACTTAGGTTTCTCATCTGCGTTTCTTCTTATGTTCTCTTTTTGTTCTCTTGCTCTGTCACATTCCCTCCATTCTGCCCACAGTGGTGGGCTCAGTACCCTCTTTTGCCAATTTTTTTTTTTTTATGTCAGATGCTACCCAGAAGCACCCCTCTCCTTCAAGTTTTATGCGGAGGTATAAAAACTTTACTAGCAAATGGAAATTCCTCCTTAAAATATAGAGTGGGGGGAGGAGGAGGGAAGCCTTTTTTTCAGCTGGCCTGTTAAGCACTGTGAGCTTCAGTTGTGCTTTTGACTAAGCAAGCCACCTTCCTCTCCCAAACACCTTTGTTGTTGGCAGTTTTCCTGGTGCAGAGGCTGGCTTCACCTGTGAAAACAAGAGCAGAATGAAGGGCTGAAGGGAGACATCCCTGCAAAGCAGATGTGCTCCATGCACTGCCACTGGCTCCACATCTGTCTGCCTGAACTACGCTCTGTGCGACACGTAACTGAAGCACCAATTTGCTGTTCTGAGGGAGCCTGAAGAATTCTGGCACCCAGTCCCTTCAAAATCTCCAAAGTACCGACAGCTGATATCCTTTGGCAATGAGGATTAAACATTGTGGTTGTTAATATCCGTAGAAGATGGAATGGGTTTGCAATGTCCTCAGAGCATTTAACTCTTACTCACCCACATGGGAGGTGGAGCCGATTTCTATTCTGGGTCCTCCACAAGTGAACCACAGCTGACCCGCTCTCCCTTTCAGAGCTGAGCATTGCGGTGAGCGCGCAGAGGCCGCTGCAGCCCTGGGCCTTGGTCTGTGACTCCTTGTCATGCTGCTCAGAGCCATTTCTCTCTGTTCAGGACCAGGGCTTCTCCTGCAGCTGGTCTGATGAGTGCCACGTTCCCGTGGTAGTTCATTAGTTGTGTGAAGTTTTTCTGTTGCATGAGGTTGGAAAGGCAAGCAACTTCTGTTAGAGATTAAAAGAGAGAGAGGGAAAGATACAGAGACAAGAGGATACAGGGCAGGTCATTATTGGCCTTGAGCCCAGGATATATATAGGGAAGTACAAACAGTGAGTTGGTAATGAATCTCAGATACTGCCTGAACCTTGCTCCCCTCCAGTGCAGCGGTGATGGGGATATGAGAATGTCCGGGAGAAGTGGGGCCTTGCCTCTTCTGTGGATCCACCTAAACAGGCACTTTTGAGAACCAGCAAGGCATCAGGCAGCCTAAAAGCTCCTTCACCTTGGTGGGAGTTGGCCAATTTGTTGGTTTTGAGATTTGCAGTAGAGGATAAAAGTAGTGGGTAAACATCCTACTCCCTCTCCCACCAACATTCCCAAAATGCAGGTCCTTTCCCCTCAGGGACTGAGGCCTGTTTGTTGCAAGGTGGGAAGGGAGGTCTGGGACCTAATGACCAGGAGCTGGGAGAGGCAGAAGACTCAGGTTTCAGCCATCCTCCTGATTAATTATTTTTTTTAAAAAATTAAAAATCCAAGAAATATGTTGTTACAACCCAAGGAGGAAACAAGCAGCACTTCGGCGGGAAACGCTTATGCATTATGGGTTGCAGGTCACCTGGCATTTGTAGAATAAAACATTAGATCCTTCTCACAAGACCTGTGGGGCTGGAACTGATGCACACAGTTTATAAAGATAAAAATGAAAAGGAACAATTCAGAAGAAAAAGAAATCTCTTCCCATTCACCAACCTACCAGACACAGGAGCCACAGGGACACTGTCCTGGAACAGGGACTGTGGGTGTGCAGGATTTGGGCAAGGTGTTGCACAAAGGCTGCGAACTCCCCACTCATGCCTACTGCAGCTGTGTGTCGCTGCCTGCTGTGCTCCAGAGTTAATTCAACCAGATTTAGATTTGGGGGTCTTAAAATACATTTAGTCTTCTGTTCCTCTGTGGCTTTCATTTTGAAAGGGGGAAGGAGTGGGGCAGAAAAGGAGGAACTTGAACTCAAAGGATCTTCCATGCTAAGACAGAACTTAACTTTCCAGACTGTTTTCTGGGAGCCAGTGAATGAATGGCCTTAGGCTGAAGGAGGGGAGATTTAGATTGGCGATTGAGAAGAAATCCTTCCCAGGGAGTGTGGGGAGGCCCTGGCACAGGGTGCCCAGAGAAGCTGTGGCTGCCCCCTGATCCCTGGCAGGGTTCAAGCCCGGGCTGGATGGGGCTTTGGGCACCCTGGGCCGGTGGAGGGTGTCCCTGCCCATGGTAGGGGGTGGGACTGGATGGGCTTTGAGGTCCCTTCCAACTCAAAGCATCTGATGATTCTATGAGTTGAATCACAATTAGCTCTGCCACAGGCTAAAGGGGCCCAGTGCTGCATGGTGAGTCTGAAGGGAGTGATACATCAGGAGCAAAATCAGTGGTCAGCCTTGAGCACTACAGCAGAGGAGCTCCATTAGACAGCTGCCAAGGACTATTCACTTTCTGTGACACTCTTCCATTTTGCTGCATTAGTTATGGTTTCTGACAATGACTTCTCTTGACTCTAGGGACTTTTTTAAAGAGAAATTTCTCTATTTAAATTTCATGCATTGTGAGTCTACTCAGATTCTGTCAGAGGTTAGTTCTACATTTGGCCAACTCACTTTAAACAATATTCCTGGAAAATTAACCCCTTCTTTGCTACATATTTTTCTTGTGAGTAAATGGTAGCAAATACTAGGAATGGAATGAAGTTTTTTCATCATGCCAGGAGAAAGCAGTCCTCGCTTTTCAGGGGTTACACAGTGGTGCAAAAAAGTAGTAATAGCTGCAAACAAAAAGGCTAATGAATTGTTGGGAAAACTGAGGATGTCTTAACCTACACCGTGTTTAGTTTGCTTAAACAATCTCCCCAGTCAAGACTAGTGGAGAGGCATTTACCAAACCAAGGACTGGAACAGTTCAGAAATGCATTCAATATGAACTAGCTATCAGTGGCAGCACACCGGCTGTAGAGCACGAGTGTGTTCCTGTGCTTATTTCTGGTATATCTTTCCCTGCTCCTGGAGTTAGAGATTGCCTCAGTGTGTTGGCTTTTGTGGAGCCCAATTAATGGTGCCCACTAAGTTCAATAAACTGTAGGTTTAGTCTTCCAAAGAGTCTTTCACACATTTTGCTATCCCATGGAGAGGAGAACAAGAGCTCTGATTTCCTTATGTGCTACTTCAATAGCTCAGCGAGAAGTGGTCTTATGCTAATGTCTGACAGCTTTGGATTACTTGAGAACACAAAAAGGAGCGCAGAAATCAGTGGTGCTGCTCACAGCCCATTCCTCTCTTGTTTCAGTGAGCGGTTCGGTTTTGTTTGCTCCTACATTTGACAGATGGTAGAATTACTGTCTCACTGTTTATAGGGCAAATGAACAGCTTAATACTGTTTGGGTGGGTTGAAATATCTGCACTGCAAAAGAAGATTTGAAGTAGTTTATACCTCTCTCATGATAGTGTATTTCCCTTTCCTTTGGTTTTACCTGTGAACAGGAAGCAGGAGCTTGTTTCTTGCACTTCAGCTTCGTCTCAGTGCCAGAGCTGTTGTGTCGTTCTGCCTGAATAAAGATGTTGTAATATTAATTTGCTCATGTCTTTAAAAAGAAAATTATGTTGGAAAAGTAGAGAAAATCACTTTAAGTTCATGGAATTGTGTTGTTTTTTTCCCCAGAAAGCTCAAGCCTTTCTGCTGGAGTGCAATTAATTTTCACCATGGATGCCACCAGAAGGCTGAAGTAAGGACAGCACTGATATACTAAGCACCCTGAGAAAAAGCATCTGAAGGCCTTTACTGCCCTGAAAATACACACTGAGTGTGCCACCAGGCTGTGCATCCTCTTCCCTGCCCTGGGTTCTGGCTGCTTGTCTGCAAGATCAGCTGTGATATGCTACAGGTGACTTTGGACCTACCTCATCGCTATGGCCTTGTCTGATGCTCATGGGACTCTTGGCTGACCCTTGTTAAATGCACCCAACCCACTCTGCCCTTCTTTCTTGGGCACAACCAAACCGCGCCAGGCTGGGGAGAGCACTGCCCTGCTGCTTTGTTGATGCTGGTGGCTCCCAGCTCGTCGTTGCCGATCAGCCCATTGACACACGGTAAGACTGTTGTAATTATGCTCAAATAGACTCATACTTTCTCAAGAAATTATCTAGTATTTTAAAAATTCTGCTCTGTGTGTTAAATCCATAACTGAAAGAAGTGGTCTATCAACTACTGCAATCCTTCAGTCACTTGCACACAAGTGTAGCCAGCTGTAGACTGTGCCCGTTTCTGCTGCCCTCTGCCTATGACTGGCTCACTTATGCAGGCTGCTACCTTCAGGGTATCCTGCCTGACTCACGGCTGGCTCCAAAGCCCAGTGAAAGGATTAGAAATATTTTGTGGATTGTCTGTATGAGGTCCTACAGCCCGCATTTACTGCAGTAACTTATGTGCTATATTGTGCTCTTCAATTCAATTCAAGACAGAATTTCAGTGTCTGCTGCTCCAGGGGGAGTCCTTTCTTTGACTACAGTTCCTCAGTCAAACCTTTACCAAACAGGTTACTGTCGATGCATAAAGGAGGCAAGAAATCTGCGTGCTTATTGTCTGCATTTGCTTATTGTTTGTACTTGTGTGGAGTATCTAAGGTAATCAAGCTTTGTGTTAGCCCTTCACGTTACTGAGCTGCAAGAAAATATCCCTGCCAAGATAAGTGACATTGGAGGAGAGTTAAGCTCCATCTGAACAGCTTTTCAAAGTCCACCTTGAAATCTCGGAATCCAAACAAAGTAAAGATCCTTTCTGTAACTTGCTGGTCTGAAATACTCAGCCAAAACCCTTTTCTGTCAACTTCAGCAAGGGGTCAGATGGTCTTCAAAGGTACTTTAACCTTTTAGATCAAGGTGGTTTTGGCTTTGCTTTGAGGTTGGAGGTGGGGTGCAGGGGTAGAAAGGTTGTTTTGTTTTGTTTTACAGTAATTAGCCAGATCTTTGTATGGGGTAAACTTGCAGCCCCTAACAGGAAAGTTGAAGAGTTTGTTAGAGCAGGAAATAGTCCTTTCAGTTCCACATGCAAAGGCACCTTTTAATGTGGCTGCTGAATTGGATTCATCAGAAGTAAAGGCTAATCCTCCCCTTGACATTTACAGAGTTGGTTGATTACTTCTCTTCTGAACCATCCATGTAGAGCACTGTGGGTTTTTATAAATTCTTTCCTGGAAATGCTTAATATTAAGAGGTTTTTCCAATTCTTAATTTAAGCTGTGCACGTTAATAATTGAAAGTTTACAAGGTAAAGGGGAAAAAAAAGACCAATGAAACCTGGCAGAGCACAGTGGGAGAAAAAATAGGACTGAGACACAACCATCTGAGCTGCAGTGGACAGAATTCTCTTGACCATCACAAAACCAGCTCATGACATTAGCTGAAGGCTGATATGGCAGGAGGGCAAGCTGGAGGCCAGTGCAGCAGCTGGTATTCGTGCAGGGCTTGTGCTGGCATTATTACGATATTTACACTACATAGGGGGGAACTGAACAAGGGCACCCACCATGTATTCTCTGCTCAGGAAAAGCCTTACACAATTTATTTGAATTTACTTCTTAATTGTTTTGGAAGTACTCTGTCCCTATGAGAAGAAGTAACTAGTTACCTATGAAAAGAAGTTACTAGTATATATAGTTAAATGCATGTACAAATAGAATCATTGAATGGTTTGGGATGGAAAGGACCTCTAAGCCCATCCAGTCCTACCCTCTGCCATTGGACACCCTCTGCTAGCCCAGGGTGCCCAAAGCCCCATCCAGCCTGGGCGTGAACCCTGCCAGGGATCCAGGGGCAGCCACAGCTTCTTTGGGCGCCCTGTTCCAGGGCCTCACCACCCCTTCCTAGTGAGTAGGATTTAGTCACTGTACCACAGAGTTGACAACTGTATGAAGAATCATTTCTGTCCCTGTTTTGGGGGAAATTGATGCAAAGCAAATGTAGGGACTCAGATTTCTGTATGATATGGATTTCTTTAGGCCTTGAAAAAGGGATCAAGTTTTCAAATGAGTTATGTGCTTTTGAAAATCCAGGCATAGGTGTTGTACTGCAGGTACTAGATTCAAATGTTTATTTAAATCCTGGCACATACCTAATGTCAGCCAGGCTCTCTGTGGGAAAAGCACAAAGCAGACTCCCACCCAGAGCTTACACTTCTAAAATCTCTGCAGTGGTGCTGCTGCAACCTGGTAAAAGGCATCTACAGTGAACCTTCTGGGTCATTGTGTCTAGCCCTCTGCTATTGCCATCAATCCCTTCTAATCCCAGTTTAGCAGGTCTCATCTTAAAACTAAACCAGTTCCTATTTTCTTTTCCTCCTGTTATCTCAGAGGAGGCAGTTAAGGAAAATTTTAGTTTAAAGCTTGAATTTATCTGTGGTTTACTCATTCATTCTTTGTCAGCATTGTCCTTCAGCACAGATAGCTGCTCTTCTTCCCTTCTCCTTTCCCAGCCCCTATGTTGAATTTATTGGCAGCAAGATCAGTCTTGTCTTTGCAAGGTTACACAAGCCCTATTCATGCATTCTCTTATCAGTTAGCCTCTCTGCAGCCCATGTTATTCTGAATCTCTCTCCGCATCTCCTGCAGACTGAGTAAGTCTTTCCACAGAGAAAATGAGTCTTTCTGGGTGATTGGGCCCAGAAATGGTGTTTCAGGTGACTTCCTCTCCAGGCGCTCTCTTCAGAAGTGAGAGGTCCTAGTTCGGTTCCCTTCTCTGACCGAGTCAATCTGAGCGGTTATTTCACATAAACTAGAGACCAAACCTTAAGGTATTCTGGCCCAGTTGTATCTTCAATCGCCTGTAGATACTATTCAGTAGAATAAATGAACTGTTACAGTGGAGCAGTGCTATCCTCTAGCACTGCTGAGAGTCTTAAGCATTAGATTAGAAAGCCAGTATCATTCCTTTCCTGTGTCTGTGCTGTCATACCTGAGGAGAGCCTCACCCCTCCTCCTGGCAAGATACAAGGCCAGAAGGCATCTGGAGAGTGTCCTCGTAGATGTGTCCTCCTCCTCCCTCATGCAGAGGCAGGAACTTAACCCGGCTTTCCTTGTTCCAAGGAAAAGAGAGATGCTGCATCAAAGTAAACAGCTTTGTCTAGATTTAATGACACTAAGAAAAACTGGAAATTGAAAGTTTCAGATTGGTCTGGACCAGTTTTTGTTTAACCTCCATCAGGCCTGATGCCCTGGGGAATGAAAAGGTGGGGAAAGGAGAATTATCAGTTCTGCTTCCCTAGCAGCTTGCCCCAAACAGCCATTGGGCATGACTGACATTTTGCTCATTTGTAGGCTGTTTGATCCCACTAAGTGCAAACAAGTGGGTGTGAACAAAGAGGAAAGGCAGCTTCAAGGTTTGTGCAGTGGAAGGGTGCAGCCGTTTGTTCAGAGGGCTGTCACTGGTTAGCAGGAATGGCCAGAGTCAGCTAACGTGGGTCATGTGCTATTACACAGCCTTATTGTGCTAGGCACAGCTTCATGTTTTCAGGCAGAGTGATCCTATGGTGACAAACTAGAGATAATGGCCACTTCAATCAGTGAGCAGGGCAGAAGATTATAAAACTGTATTCCTTTTTTTAGGTTTTGCAAGCAATACCATCCCCTACAAAGTTAGCACCAGAGAAGAAGCAATAGCACAAGGTCAAAGTTAAACTTGCTTTATGAAAATTACACTTGGTAATGATTTGAACTTCAAAAAATATCTGCTTCCCATTTCAGGAATGAGACAGCTCAATTCCTGCCTACATTTCATTTGTTTTAAGGCAGAGGATGGAAATGGTATCAATTTTTCTGCCAGCATATTAAAACATGTTTTTATTAACAAGTAATTGCATTGAGCCTTGAAAAGCATTAGCAGCAGCAGAAAATACTTCTGGAAAGCTGAAAAATGTATCTCACATTCCTATGAATAAAAATGTAAAACATCTCCAGCAGGGTATTTCCCTTCCTTGAGCACAGGGTGCATGGATTTTATACAGGTCCTACGGCTGAAAGCAAGTTTAAATCTCATTTGGACTCAAGTATAGCTGGGAAGTGAATGCTCAGCTGGGTGAAAAGACACCTTGTAGTGGGTTGGTTTTTTTTTGAGACAAAACAAATATGAAACAGCTGAATGCTTAATAAATTCAAGGGAAATTCAGAGGGAAGCCCACGTTTGAGCCACACCTGGAGTCGTTTTATTTCCAGTTTTGGACTAGAATGCATCAGTAGCTAGGGAGCTTGGTCTTCCCTATGGTAATATTTTCAGGACAGTCTCTTAAGTGGTTGTGGTTATAACCACATAAAGGTGCCAGTGGATTAGGAAAAAAGCCATTGGTACATGAGACTTTAATGTGATGTGATTAAATTAAGTGATCATCTAGTTTGTCAAAAGGAAAATTGAGAAGCGGTTTTCTTACACTGCATAAACATGATGAAACGAGGGGGAGGGGACTTGCTATGGGGGACAAAGCAAAAATTAAGGTTGGAAGCTAAAGCCTACTAGAAATGGGGTTTTTTGAGCAAGAGTGACTGGGACATTCTACCGAGGGCTGCGGTGGTTTCTGCATCTGACGGAGGCTGTGCCTCTGAGTGAAAGATGGGAAGCACCCAAGGTCCTGAGCTCAGAACGGGGCAAGTGCAACAGCCTGAGAATAAACAGGATTCTGACAGGTCATGAAGCAGTCCTTCTGGTCTGAAACTCTCAAGGAGTTACAGCTTAAGTTTAATCAAGCACATAGCTGCCATTCCTGCAGCTGTGGGATCAACAAGCTGCTGTGGCAAATGTGTTGTTAAAATGTAGTGACAGTATTATGGCTGTAAGCAGCTGGGCATTGGCTCTTTGGAGAAGGTGTTAAAAATAATGGGTGGGATTTCCAGGAAGCCCATTTGAATCATGTGGCAGGGGATCAGGTAGACATAGAAGACATTCGTGGGGACAGGGGTCTCCCCAGACAGCTTCAGGGAGCCAGTAGAATAACGGAGGTTGGCTTGCAGTAAAGGTGCTGGTGAACAGTGCTGATAGTTCTCTTCAGCAAACACTGAAGGGCGCGGATAGGGATGGAAGCACAGCTGATGGTTTGCAAGGGCTGTGAGGGACACCCATACCTTCCAGCTAAGTTTAGCACCAGGTCAAGCAACTTGGTAAAGCCCAAGTCACTTGGAGGCATCATTTCAAGCAGATGCCAGCGTGAAGCGCCTGTGAAGGGAACCTGAACAGGCCAGTGCTCTGAAGCCTGTCCTCTGCTGCCATCCGCGTAGAGACTGTAGGTATGGTGCCTTGGGAATGTTTGAAAGGCTCAGAGGGGCAGCGGGGAAGAAAAACCCACACCATCTGTCCTTTCATTTTTCTTTTGCCAATCAAACTCCAAGTAGTGATCTCTTTTCAAAGAGATCTAGAGACTGGCTGAGTCCAAGCCCCTCTGAATCCTAATGGTAAGCCACTCGCTGACAAAACTAGGATTTCATCCTTGCTTTTCAAAAGGAAGCAATGATTCTGCAACCTAACCAAAACATTCAGTGAGTGTTTATGGCCAAGCTATCCTGTGGAAACTGTTTCCTCCTTCATCTCCTCCTTCTCCATCCAAAGGTACAATTTTCTTTTAAACTCCTCTGCAGGCTGCTGCAGTAGTTTTGTAATTTGAGGCTAGAAGGAAGCTGGAGTTTTCTAAAGGAATAAAGAACCAGTTTGATTAGAACATGGCAAACCTCCCAGAAGCTCTGAAAACAGTTCTTTTGGGGAGTGTTTATATCACCTGATGGCACAGCTGGGACCCTGCAGTTCTGGATGCCCATCCATTCATCCTTAGGTTTCTTTCAATCACCCTGATAACAGTAAAACGGTTGATAATACAGAAGCTAGGGCTCAGACTCTTCAGTCTCCAAGTCTTTTTTCACATGTTCTCACTATGAAGGCCATTTGCATGAAGGCTAATACAGGAAAGTATATGGTGAAAATATCGTAGAGTCATAGATAGAAAATATACCTGAACTCTGGATTTATCCATAATCCAGCTGAATGCAAGTGGGTCAGTGTGTGGGTCCCTCAGTCTGATCACTCAGCTGGAGCTGTGTCATGTAAGGAATAAATTGGATTTTGTGTCCTTCCCATTCGTGTTCCTCGGCCACCAAATGTTCTGACTGTGAAGATCTGTGAAGAATACAAAGTGAGGAAAGCAGAAGGAAAAAAGATGCCACTTAAAACACGCAGATGGAAAATTTCATATATTGAAAAAAATGATGTCTGTTTTGTAGAAAACAGGCTGTTAAGTATGTTTGTTATTTTTAGCCAATAATGCACTTGATGAAAGAGTGTTCTTGATAGGGAACAGCCTCTGATGCGAGGGAGGGAGACAGGACCACGGCAGGTAGTTATTAAGGCCAGTTTGGTTGGCAGCTGTAAAAGTAAATGGTGGTGCAGCTCTTGGTTAACAAGCAACAAATGGGGGGATTGAACAAACTTTCAGATCATTAAACAAATGGAAAGTTCACTCAACATCAAAGTGTGGTTTGGTGTTTAATTTGTACTTTAAAAAAAAAAGTTACAAAAAAAAGCTCAGTACTAAATATTGCTGCAGATCTTAGGCAGTCTCCACCAGACCCACCTGGGAGCAAGACAGAGGGGAAGGGTTTGTTTAACTCCTCGTTTGTGTGGGGAGGTCTGACGTCTGTCTCCTTGGACATCATTTCTCCACCCAGCTTCCACCTTTCCTGTAAAATCTTGTCACTCAGGGAGCTGGGGACAGGAACCTATTGCCTGGGCACTGTGCCCCCATATCCAGCCTGGGTCCTTTAGGAAGCAATGCAAGGAGCACTGCCAGTCACGGTGCCTAATTAGTATTGTATTGGAAACAGGATGATGCTGCCAGAAAATAAATGAAAACTTTCAAAATCAAAACTCAATCAAAATTCAACTCACATAGGGCAGTTTGTGGCTTCTGGGTGATCTGAATGTCACCCATACCCCTAAACCTAGGCTCAGGTGGGCACAGCTGTGTGCCTGTCTCTTCTGCCCCAGGGATGTTATTTGACTCTGTCAGCTTCATATTTATCTGTTCTAAATGTGAACAGAAATTCTGTAACATTATTTTCATTGCAATCTAAAATAGAAGGATGCTCATTATTTACATACAGACGTCCCCTTGATGTTACACAGGCATATTCATGGTGTTTCACTCAGACCAAACCTAACTCAGCTCCCACCCTCAAGTTTAACCCAGAGACTAACAAGGGGAGAACATGGGAAAGATGTGTAACTTACAGAAAGACTGATGAAAAAATTGTTATAAAGATGCTCTAGTACTTCAGGGAAAAGTAAATTATTTTTAAATAGCTTTTCCTAATGCAAATGATCTGCAGCAAAGCCTGCAGAACCTTGTTTTATTAATCATCCTGAGTATCCAAACTTTCTTCTTTAAGACTGGGTCTTTCAGCTATTTGGAAAAGTTGGGGGTGCAAGAGGAATGCAACATAACACACACAGACTCCTCTAGTGTACAATAAAGGAAAAAGCCCCACAATTTAAAAAGAAAAAGGAATAAAGTCATTTGATTTCCCCTCACTGATCACCCCTGTACCAGAAGGATGGCCGTCTTGATTACTTCATGCTTTGAGACGGCTACATCAGCCTCTGCTGGGTTTAATGTTGTTTTTTTCCTCTTCTGCTGCCTCTTGCTCATAACAGACATGAGGGAAATCATTCAAATAGAAAGCCCAGCACTAGTAATAATCAAAGAACTATTCTGTTCTTATTTCAGAATCAAGTAAAAAAAAAAAAACTTCTTTTTTCTTCCTGTTCTCTGCTCTTTATACAAGGCATTATGGCCACCTCTCAGTTCTTGTTCATCTTGGGGTAGATTGTGACTTAGGTGATTGATTGCGGGGGGAGCAGGAGTTCCCTCTCCTGTGCCCAGTGGGTGCACATGGAGACGGATGAGTCCTGCAGCCAGCTAAGGCAGCAGCAATGCTTTACCTTCCTTTCCCAGCAGCACAGAGTTGCTGGGGGAGTATTGCATTTTGCTCTGCTGGGCTTAGCTGGGTTGTTGCCACCCAGCCTGCCAAGGCTGCTCTCTGGTCATGACTCGTATTCCTCAAGCAACTGGTTTTTTTGCCTGCCTTCTGTCCCGTTTCTCTCCCCCAAAATCACAGTGCTTAGTGAATTTTAATTGGCATGTCATGCCTCTGATTGGGCATTCACAGGGTCTCGCAGTGAGCATAGGCGACCGGGTCAGGCTGAGTTCTTGTGTAAGAGGGGATGGATGTGGGTCCAGGTCCTCAGTGTGAGAGCTGTAGGAGAGGCCTGGATACATGTGTGTGCTGGGAGAAGTTTGGCCAGTTGGAGAGTTGGGGAGGGAGCCAGGAGAAAGTGGGGGAAGTAAGGCATGCTCTACGGAGGAGTGAGGAACCAGGCATGGCTAAAAACAAGAGGGAGATGTCTAGAGCAGAAGGCATCTTCCAGGGCTGCTTGGCCCCCTCTGCCTCTTCCATCAGGGAGTGAGAGATTCCACCCTGGAGCCACAGCAAGCTCCAGAAAACTGTTTTCTTTGGCATGCGGGTATTTGCCCGGGGTTAGTCCATTACCATTTTTTCTTCTTCATTGCCAGCTGTGGTTATGAGCCAAAAGGAATACCATTGTACCTGAGTAAGGTTCAGAATTAATGGGTACGAGAGCAGCAGGTCCAGGAGATTGCACTGGAAAGATTGTACCCCACCATTTCTTACAGGCTAGATCTGAGGAAGACAGCGGCAGCTGTGAGGGTTTGCAAGGAAGTTGCAAAGCTGTTTGTGCAAATTCTTGGGGCTAAATTTAGTCTGTTAGGGCTGGGTTTAAGACCACTCCTTCCCAATCCCATTCCTGTTTCTAGTTCAGGGCTGTGTTTATTATCTTTCAGCAACTGCACAGCAGTTGGCCCTGGGGGCTGAAGATGATAATCATTGTCTTTTGATCATCAGCTCCTTTTCAGACCTAATAAATAAATTAGCTGTGGGTTTATATAACTGTTTGAAAGCCCACACCATTCAGAGGTGTATTTCATTGGCATGGGTAATTAGCAAACATCACCCCAGCACTGTAATTTGCTGTTTGTTTTCCCTCTGAAGCAAACAGACATAAATTGTTTAAAAGGGCAAACCTGTGCAAGCATCCAGGCACCCAACCTCCACCTTCTAGCACTGGAGGAGATATTACTGCCACCAACAAGATTACTGTCATTTTTAAGCTCTGCCGCTGCCTGTGACTACAGTGCTCTCCCAGAAAGGCAGCTGATCAGCAGCATGCCCAGCCAGCAGGCTCTGGGGCGGACTGGGAATAGCCCACTGCTATGCCGAGATTGTTTATCCTGTAGGTCTCCGGCTGGGTTTATCTCTCAGTGCCTCGTTATCTCTGCTGGTATTTTTCAAGTCAGGCTGTATGCCTTGAGCCAAAATTGAAGCCTGCCTGCACATTGTACTGGGTACGGCCAGATGGGAATAGATTGATGAAACAGCTTTTTAACTGGAACGTGCCTGTTTGTCAAAACTAAGGTTGTTTTGTAGGAATGCATCCCTTCCAGTGAACTTCTAGGAGGGTATGCAGCTTGTGACAGGCTCCTGCTGGTCCCCACGCACCAGCCTGGCCCAGGACCTGGTGCTCCTCGAGGCCGTGGCACTCCTGACCCCAGGACTGCCCCGGTTCCCCAGCCTGAACTTTTTGGGTTGCACCACAATGGCTGGGCATGGTCCTGCACTGGGACGAGCAGATGAACAGAAGCCAAACTTCTTAAATCCCAAGTCCAACACTTGGTTGTCTAACCTTCATTAAGCCCCTGTTTCACTGAGCTTGGCTCAGATTTGGAAATGCAGACAACAGGTCTCAGATTTTTTCAAAATTGAAAAAAGAAAGAAGTGATTTGTATGTGAAATTTATTGGGCTTTCTCTGCTGTGGGAGACATCAAAGCTTCTGTTTTGTTCTGAAAGAGAATTTTTCTAATTTTGAAGAGGTTTCAGCCTTTGCACTGAGCAGACATTGCTGCTCTTCAGCCAGCTGGCAGTTACTCTCCTGAGCTGTAGTGGGGTCACTGCCCCTCACCCCGATGCGGCCCTGCGGCTCCCCTCCCAGTACAGAGGGACAGAGCCCCTTTGCTGCCGCAGCAGAATCACCCACGCGAGAGACTGGTGCAAATGTTTATGCAGGTTTAGCTGAACTGAGAAAGAGACAATAAACCAGCCTCCAGCCTCCTTTATAATTACCCAGTGGGAAGGTAATTAAAGTGAGAGTGTTTAAGTTTTCGCTCTCTCCTGGTGACATTTAGATGTGGGGTCACACTTGGCAAAGGCAAAGTAATCAGCCAAGTGCAAACCTCGTGCAGTCCCATCTTTTGTTGCAGAGCATCGCCAGTGGGCCAGTCAGTCCCTCTTCTCCCTGTGCAGGTATGCCATCCATTTTATTAGTCCCCTGTGAATTCTGGTGCAGACAATGACATAATTGAATTTAAACAAACTAGACTAGACTCTGCTATGGTCTAGTGAACATTTATGTCACTCAAACACCAGGAGACCTCTGGAGGGGTTTGGGGTTTTTGTTCTTTTTGTGGGTTGGTTTTTTTTCTTCCCTTAAATACTTCAAAAATATCAAATGGCAATGACATTTTCCTGGAGTAAATAGTTCTAATAGAGCTGCACAGAGATTTGGGTGGTCATATGCTTTTTGTGTGCAACAAAGGAACAGGATTAGTTTTACCTGAAAGACAGAGTCGTGAAGCTCCCCACAGGCAACTCAGGAAATGCTAATTCTTCCTGACTCAGGCGGATAAAAGATTATGACACAAGCGGTTACATTTAAAGGAAATATCTCCTCCCCAGAGGGCGATTTAGGTTTTTTTCTTACCTATAATGTAACACTAACAGAATCACAATCTCTTACCTACATTGTGAGACCCATTATATGTTGCTCAGGTAATTGGGAAGGGGAGGCAGGGGATGCAGTGCCGGGTGCTTTTGTGTTGTGTGGTGGAAAATTGCTTGAGCTGCTAGTGCAGGACTCTTGACTGTGTAAACGTGTGTGGTTACAATTCACAGCAGGAGAAATACGGCTGCATTTAGTTGGCCTTGAGCTGAACTTTGATTGGACAATCATTTTATGGAAAATAATGTAAATGGTGGAGAACTTGTTCTGATGGGACTTCCCGTCCACAGACAGTTCTTTCTCATTGTCATCTGCAGGACTCAAAGGGCTTCTTCCTTATCCACAGTAGCATGAAGACTAAAATGAGCCTGCTCAATGGCTGAGGTTGACCCTGACCATAGAGAATCAGTCCTAGACTGACTTCAACTCAGAGCTGAAGCAGCCTGGAGACATAAACAACCTTTATTCCCTGTGACCTTGACCTCCTGGTAACTATGGGACTCTTTCTAGAGAATAGTAAAGCTTGTGCTGAAACCACTCTGTAGGCAGGCACTAAACTATAGTAGGCTCCAAGGACATGTTACAGTTAATCTTGTGTCTAGATTGTTAAAAGAATTAGCATTTCAGTCTTGTCCTTTCCCAGTCCTTTCCCCTTTCCTTTCCCCTTTTCCTTTCCCCTTTTCCTTTCCCCTTTTCCTTCCCTTTTTCCTCTCTCCTTTTCCTCTCCCCTTTTCCTCTCCCCTTTCCTTTCCCCTTCTACTGCAGTAACCATGGTTAGTTGGGTAAGACCAGGCGCTGGGAATCACCTCCCTGTATAGTTCTGTTAGCTGAGGCCTTCTCCCTCTGTGCTAAACATTCACAGTACTTAGAATGAATGTCACACGCATTGCTCTGCTGAAATAAAAAGCAAACTTCCCCGGTGAAGTAATTAGGATGTGGGTCACAGGTTTGTGCATAGCAAGTCCCACATTATTTACCTTTGCAGAAATCCTGCACTAGGCTTTTTATCAAGAAAGTCCATTTGTTTTTAAAAACCCTTAATCAATAAATCCTAATTAAAATCATATGTCAGATAACTAGTAGTCCTTAAGATTTTGGTTTTATACCCAGGAGGGTTCTAGCTTACCGATGACATAAGTGTATTTATTTACTGACTAGATCAATAGCCTGCTCAATAATTGTTTTTTGCCAAGGTTACAGGCACTTGGCTGGGAATAATTAGAACTGTTTGGGATGATGGATTTTTTGGGAACTTTCCATAATACCTGAAGAAACTCCTGCCTGGGCGCCATGAGGAGCAGCCAGAGCTGTGTTTATTTCCATGTGCAGCAGTTTACCTAGCCCTGTTTAGTAATTAGAGTCTGGCTAATTTCCTAGGACCTGTCTTCCAAAACTTGACATCCACAGAGCCATGGCATGGGCCTTACAGCTGATACATAGAATCATATCACCTTTACAGCATTTTCAGCTTTGTATTTGGTGGTAGGTATGCAGTGAATTGTGGGAAGCATTGAAGTTTGGTAGTGGGCTTTGGTCCCAGAAACTTTGGAGATCCTGGCTTATGGATGAGCCCTGGATGGGGTTATATGGCATTGCAAGGATTTCAGTAGGGATAAAGATCTCATCCTTTAATTTATAATAATTTTTAGCTGCCTTGTGTGGGTCTTTAATAAGGAGCGATTACTGTGTTCCCTAGAGCCAACATACAGAAGATGGCAAAAGTGATAAAGAGTAAGTGCAGCTTCAAAGCACATAGACTTTGATCAGCAAGTATCAGTGTGAAGAGTGAGGATTGCTGGAAAATCCCTGCAGTGCTGTCAGGATGTGGCCATCAGCAGCAGAGGTCTCAAGTCTCCTTGGCCATTGTGAGGAGTGACAGACTGGTTATGAGAAGCAATCTGGGGACAATGAAAAATCTAAATAGCAGCTAGTCTTTATTTTAGGACAGAGCAATAAAGATTAGATGCTTCTCTGAATAGCAATTCCAAAACCCTCTCCAAACCAGCAAAGTGACTAAGAACATATTTGGTTTAACCTTAAACACATAAGTACATACTTTTTTTTTCCCCAAGGGTGACTAATGTGCACGGGGTTTTTTTTTCCCTGGATGAGGTTCCTTCATTGTTAATTCCAGAGCACTTTGTCAGTCAGTGAGGCTAACACTTGAGACCTCCTTCTATTTTCCTTGCAATACACTGGGTCAGTGAGGTCCCCTTTCTCTTCAGCAATGGCTGTGCAATGCATCTCTGCTGGTCAGAGGTTGTTATGCCAGCACACGCCTCCGTTGTGTGGCACAGTAATAAATACGCCTGACTTCTGCATCCCATCCTTTTCCCAGGGCATTTGTTTGCCTTTGTGCAGAGAAGCCAACCATACATATTTGGAACAATAATTAGGAAATTTTTCATTTGAATTATGCTTTTTCCACTGCTGCTTGGTGTTGTGCACAAATATATTGGGGAGTAAACACAACTTGATTGCAGTGACAAAAAAGAGAAGAAATATCTCTCTTCAGTAGGAATATGGTCTCAAAACTGATTATAGTGATAGCTTTTATCATGCTCTTCCTTCATCCCTTTTCCCATAGGTTAAGACTCAAGTCATTGATGCAATATCCCAGAAATAACATTGCAGTTTATTCCCAGATGGTATCCTCAGCTGTGTATTTGGAGCCACTTGCACATAAATTACAGGGAAAGCTTATAGGAGCATAAAGTATTTTCAGTAAAACCTAAAACCTTTGACTTTTAAGCTTGCTCATGACAAACATCCCAACTACATAAAAACTAGAGCACATCCTCAGAGAACAGAATCCTTCAGTCTTCATAATCATTTAAAAAGAGAAAGATATCACAGATGGGATGGTTAGAAATGAGCATCCTTCTGAATGTTGAGCATATCATGGCATCCGAGTGAGTAGTTGTCTTCACAGATTTAACCCTGCCTTTTAGTGTGTTCTTAATTAAAACTGGAGAACACAACATAGACTTTATGCTTAAAACATAAATATCTGTCTATGCACATATATCTTTATTTGTACATTTATCCCAAGGGATTTACATGACAACATGTTTTCCAAAGGAACTCTAATATCTTCAAGAGGAAAAGCCATGAGGCTCTTGCTTCATCTTTCCCTGACAGTATCATAAACCTAAAGAACCACTTAAACTAAGTGCTTGCTTTTACATGGCTAAATTTAGGTAGGATGATTCACTCTTTATTTAAGAGCCAGATTTGCATAACAAGACAATAGCAGTTAAGCGTCTAAATGCCTGGAGCAGATTTTCCAGCTTCCTTAGGTGGCAGAGCTGTCATTGATATTGGTGCAATGTGAATTGTAGGAAATCAAACTCCATTTGTGGATACAAAGCATGTTGCAAAGACATGACCCTAGAGTTTGAATTGTAAGAACAACCATGTGGCATGCAGTCAAGTCTGGAAATGGACGGTTGCATTTGCTTAGGGAAAGAAGAACCAAGGGAAAATGGGATGATCCTTCCCATGGCATAGTGACCTAACTCACTGTGGTCAGCTGTTTGGGGATTTTTGACACTTAGGGCTGCACCTAGACCATTTTATGCTTACTAGCTACTGATGTCTGCCTTCCATTAATTTTTGAGCCCATTTGTGGACCTTTCTCCTTTTGCATCCATTTGCACTTTTGATCTCTAATGTACTGCAGTGATGGTGATGATTTCCTCCCTATAGTTAATAATTGTCCCCAGTGTAAGAGCCTGGTAACGGTCTGCTCAGTGGAAGAGGCATGATGGGAATGTAGTTAATACAGCCTTGCTGGAAGTAGATTTCCACAAAAGCTTGCTAGGGAATTTTAGTTAGGGTCATTCTACACTATATGGGCCAAAAGCAATGCAAATTATTTTTCTTGAAGAAAAAGAAAGTAGGAATTGAATTTTACGTGCCTTGAATATGTAGCTGGTGTAGGGAGAGACAAGTCTTCCTTTCACTGATTTAATTCAGTTAAAAATAAATATTTTCTCTGAAGTGTTGCTTGGCATGTCTCAAGTTACAAAATTCTTTGGTACAGGCTAATGCAGTCAAATTACGCATCCCCTGCCTGATGCTCCTTGCTTTCAGAGACTCTCAGGCACCCTCATGGGGCCATGCCTAGTAAAAGTGACACTTTGTCCAGTTAACCAGCAAATAGAAAACCAAGGACAATCCTTCTGAAACCAGCATCGGTTTCATGGGATGACAATTTATGTATTTGGAAGGCATTGCTTTTTCTGTATCTGTAGGACTGACAAAGTCAAACTAATAAATAATCATAAATCAGCTTACGAATGGGTTTTCATCTCTGCGTCCTCTGTAACCACTGCTGGCTCGGTGGCAAGAGGCTGAGTTTTGATGGAGCCATGAGAGCTGCGCTTTTCAGCTCTCAGAGGACTCGGCAGTGTGCAGGCACTCCTGTTCTCAAAGTCTTCAGGTTTACTCCTTGGGTTCAAACAGTCCTTCTGGCAAAACTTCTCAGAAACTGGCTCCTGTCTCTCTCCAGGCATTAGCCTGCGTTCAGTTAGCATGTTCCACAAAACAGGCCACAGTCTGAAAAGAACATACCTAAATGATTCCCTCTGTATTTTGAACACCACAAGAGCAACCTGTGAATTCTTGTCTCAGTTTCCTCTTCATTCAAATGCAGCAGGAGTTGATCCTTCTGTAAGCAGCCCAGGACACGTCCTCTCTGCTCCCATCTCATTCTGTGCAGCTCTTGGTTTGGGTTCAGGTTTCCATAATAGCAGTAATCCCTTTTGTTGGTCCGCTCTGTCAAAAGACTTTGCTCTCACGTGTTACTGTCAGGCTGGCAATTAAGTTTTCCGTCAGGAGATTAGTTGTTCACTTGCCCACCTGAGATTTGCTCTGGGCAGCTGCCAGCTCTTTGAACAAAAATGTTTCCTTTGGACTGGAAGCTTATCAAGGCTTTACAGCCCTCCACTGTGAGCGTTATGCAAGGGAGGGCTGTCTTCTCCTGGCACAGCCAGGAATCTCTGGCCAAACGGGTTTCCAGAGGGTTCCGATGGAGATGTGATGTAGGTTTTGCGCTCAAGGATGTCCGGGCACAGGGCAAAGTGCAGAACAAAGTAGCGTAGTAGATGGAGAACAATGTATGTATGCATATGCATGAATGCATAGTCACTGCCCACGCTTTCATTGGCAAACATTTCTTTAAAAAGAGCACGTGTTTGCTAGCAGCAATGTGCTGTAATAATTCTGCCCAGCATTTCTGTGTGAACTTGTTTTTCAAAGCTTAGCCCTGTGCCGTCCTGTTAAATGGACTGGGACAGTTCCTGTGAGCTCGCACGGCACTAGCATAGGCTGGGCTGGAGTAAATGGGGAGGGGAGAAGAGCAGAAGAGAGTACACTGTATATACAATAACAGATGAATTCGCTTGCTACAAAAGAGCCAAATGTAAAGAACTTCTGTTGAGTGGGTGCAAGAAAGCACCTAGCACCCAGTGCTTCGGAAGGCCAGATGAAAAATACTGTAAACATCCAGCTTTATGTCGCTCTGGTCCAGCATCTGTTTCTTGGACAGACAAGATGGATTTTTACCTGAAATCTCTTCTTGTTACTGGATTAGATCCTTTTCCAAGAAATACATAGGTGAGAGCACTAAAGCTGTATGGCTTTGTACCCGTCACAGAATAGGTGTTGTCCCAGTGAATTATCATGTATAGATACTGAAAGATCTGAATAAACCTTAAGCCATCTCAGAAATAATAAGGGATATGCAGACTGTGTCCTTTGTAACCTGCTGTAGCGAGCTCAGCTATTGCGGCTTAATACTGAATATTCATGAAGTCATTAAATGAATAATTGGGATACATTTACACTTTATTACTGTTATGGGATAGCCTGGGCACCTTAATAAGATGCTGATGATTCATTTTGGCATGACAGTAAGAGGGTGCAGAGGGAATTTGTCAGTATGACTTGCTAATGCAAAAATAATTGTTCCATTTTCCAACTTTAATGTCAAGAAAGACACTGATGTTTAAGACTGAATCTGCCTAATAGTCCCTTTCACTGTGTATTAGAGATTTGTACAAAGCCAGTGCTCTGCAGCTTGCTATTTCTGTTTCTGCAGTAAATGAAGAACTGAGGAAGAGGAGGCAGAAGTAACTGCCCCCAGAAACTCAGAAATGACTAAGAGCTCCTGTATGTTGCAGATCAATTCTGATGCACTTGATAAATGAGGAGGATTAGATAAGTAATCTGATTAGAATGTAATAGCAATGGAAGGAGCTTTCCATTACACTGAGACCTCGACTCTCAAGATGTAATGAAGCCATTATGGGTCAATTTAATTATATTTGAGCTATACAAATATTTACCATAGCTGCATATTGAAAAGTTACATTCCCCTACTATAAGTCAGCTCTATGAATATATCTGCTATAAAGCTATAAACAGATTTATAAAGGTAGTAGAAATGAAAATCTAAATGAAAATGAGGTTTAAAACCTGCATCAACTCAATCCAGTGTGCTTTTTTTGGTGATTTTTTTTTTTTTTAAATCATGGCCATCTCTCATGTGGTATCAGTTTGCTAACATGAATGTCCATGTTGCCCTGAGGTGTGCTAGCCGTCACCACAGGGCCTGCCTGGTGCAGTGTATTGAACCTGTCTTCCCACACAGACCTGTGTTTGCCTCCAGAAGCTCATGGTGGGTCTGTGTCTCATTCCATGGGGTGAAACGGTGCCTTGATTGTAGAGGGGAAGAAGGGTACCTCTGGATGTATGTGAGGAGCTTCCCAAAGACCTGATGGCCATCAGGAAAAGGTGAACATAGTCGACATAACACACAGATACAGGCAGATGCAAGCCTCCAGGCAGCTCATATACAAGAATTTCCAGACCAAGTACTCTACATCTGGCAGACGGTTCATATTATACGTCTTTGATAAATAGCGCTTATTAAAGAGTTAGAAATTTCTCCTTCCCTAGAGAAGCTGTTTCATACATTTTTCAATCTTTAAGCAAAATGAAAAAGTTTAATGAAAAAGCCCCCATTCAGCCTCCCCCTATGAGCCTCCAGTCAAGATTTTCCTGAAGTACATAAATTCTTAATTTGCTGTAGATAATGTCTACCAGATGATAGTACCAGGAGCACAAGTGGAAATTAAAGAACAGCAAAGTTGGAACAGACATTATTAAGCCCTTTTTCATGAAGAGAAACGTTACTGTGTTGACTTAAGGCAAGGCTGTCAAGGCAAGAGAAGCCAACTGAGGTCACACAGAAAGGCTTTAGCTGGCTGCCTCCTGGGGTAGGTCAGCCATGCAGGTGGGCACGAAGCTCCCTTTCACTGTGTCCCAGCATGAACTGTAGTACAACAGCCTGATGAGAAAGAAAGCCCACATTGCGCTGTATGGCATTGACAAAGCAATGAAAGGGGCAGGTAGGCACTCTTGGTTCCCCGTGGGTAAGAGGAATAATCTTGCTCACCTGAAGCACTGTGTGAGATTCTCATGTGAAGATTTTCAGGGTTACGGAATGTGATTTCAGCATTGAATTTCTCTAGTTTGTGATGTTGAAAGCCTAAAATATGGGTTCTTTTCATCTTCCCTTCTCCGTTGTTGAGGGTGCTTATCTGTGAGACAGCAGTGGTGGTATATCAAGTAAGTCCAAGATTCCTGAAGGAGTTTATTCATCTCTCTGGTTGTGGAGAGAGGATGTGTACGTTTTCTCCTAGAAAGGAGAATAGAAAGGCCTAAAATAAGGTGTGTTTTAGTGAATGACTAAAAAAGCAAAAAAGAATGTAAGAAAATAACAATAAACCCTTCTTGTCTGATAGTGAAACTTGCCAAAAGCATTTCCATAGCTTGGTACAAGGATTTCTCTCAGCAGCCCTCTTTTGCAGATGGAGAAACTGAGGCTTGGAAGGTGAAAGCAACTTGTCAAGCTCTAATAATGAACAAGTGGGTGAGCAAGGGATAGAGAGTAGCTCCTGTTTCGGCACACTCCATCTGGGAGGCCTCCAGTCTAAAGGAGAGCTGGAAATTAACATTTTAACAATCAGAGCATGTGATACATTTCTTACGTATTTAAGGAAAGGGCTAATTATTTTCAGGTGAATTTTTTGTTATTCTTCGTATTTCTACAGGGGACAAACAAATTACTTGCAGTGAAATATTTGATCTGAAACAAAACATCACCTTTACTTTGTGCAGTCGCGGACTGAAACAGCACGGTGAAATGGAAGCTGGAACTTCCCACTTTGAACATTGTTTTTAGGAAAATTGTTGCATTTTGGGCCTGGCTTTCTGAGGCAGGAGATCTTTTGCTGTATCCCAGCGGGTTATGTATGTGCCCACCAGTACAGGTGTCTGTGTCCTCAATCGCTTTTGAACTGGGCATCTTTCAGTTGAGAAAATTGGACTTCTCTGTCTGCAGTATCAGTCAAGAGGGAAAATCTCTTCCTTGTTTTTACCTTTGGCAAAATAATGGCCAGCGCTGAATCCAGTGCCTGCTTGTTCCAACATCCTCCCTGTACTGCAGTTGAAATTAATCTTAAAGCAATCTCCACTATTTCCAAATGAAAAGAAAATCTTCATATTCTGCAAAATACAGCTATTGATCTGTCTCTAACCAGAGAAATCCGTTTGAAATGAATTCCCAATAAAGCCATAAAACTTACGGCTTTAATAAGTTTACCGTGCAAAACTTATTTGACAATGCAATCAAATATTATCTCAATCACGGAACAGATTCAAGGGTATTTGTTAAATGAGGCAGTGTTTCCTCTTTCCAGAAATTCCAGTGCCAATTCAGATGCAAGCTTGTTCAAGAAACACAGTTTTGGTGCAAGGTTATCCCCGTGAGAAGTTTCCAGCAGGGACTATAGAAGCAATTATTCTTTCTGGGCTATCAGTAATTTCTGCTGTAACTTCTCACAATGACAGAAAGCTTCAGTACTAAAAAAATTAGTGGATGGACCAAGATTTAGTTTAGTTTTAAAATGTATATTAGTAACTTTGAAGTGATTTTTCTGAAAAAATTAGGTTTGTCAACAGTATACTTACATGTTAAAGAGAAGTGTCGTAGCGTTAGAAAACCTATTACCATCGTCTGGATTTTTTAAATAAAATATTCATAAAGCCAGATCTGAATTTCAAAAAGAAAAATAGCCTTTAAATTCTGAAGTAATATATTCTCCCATCTCATTAAAAAGCAGAAATCTATCTTGGATCTTATATGCTCTTCCTCATTACAAGACTATTTATATAACAGTCTGATAGACATCAGCTCTTCTTGGGCTTACAGCCCTTGAAAATCATATAAAATACTTTCCTCACTGTTTTAGTCTATGTATCTAATTTTTCATTATTTATGACATACAACAGCTCTACTTTCAAGGTCACACTCCAGAGAAGTCAAAGCACATTTCTTTTTAAGTTTTGTTTTATCTCAGAATTCCAATCAGCTGAAAGAAAAAACACCACAGAAAATACAGTGAAGGCAATCAAGACCGTAATACGGTTTCGGTAAATGCTTTTCAAGGGTGGAGAGTTACCGAGGAGCTTTTTAGCTAACGTTTTACTTTAATGGTACATTTAACTAATGCCAAATTGCAATGGGGCTCGAGTGAAAGTCCATGTGATGTGCATGTAACTACCCAGGAAATTCATTCTGACAGTTCTTTTTGCAGAAATGCTCTAAGACAAAAGGAGACCTTGGAGCTCTCCCTGCTTTGTATGCTGAATCTTGCTTTCCCGGGTAGCATGCCCAGGCAGTAATCCCAGGAAAGGTTTCATACCAGTGTGTTATTCCAGAAGAGCAGAGCGAAGCTCCCGATGAGCGAGGCAGTCAATGCCTTGCCTGTAGTCACTGTCATGCCAGGCGGCTGCCACAGGGTACCAGGTTTTAGCCCTGGCAGGTTGAGCCTGCAGGCAATTGCATACATTTCCATGATGGGTGGAGGAGGACAGAGGACCTAAATCTGGTGTATGGTAAGGGCTGGCTTTTAAACCAGCTCTCTGCTTTCCACCTGGGCTCTATATTCTACCAAAGGCAGAATTAAATAGAAAAAGAAAGAACAAAGTAACACTCTGGAGATTCAAGAATTTGTACAGCAATGTAAACTGACTTGGGCATGAAGTAGATTGTACTCTTGCTAAGGGTTTGCTTTGCCAAGGTGGACATTTCAGAACATAGCCACACCTGCAGCCATCCCTCTGTCTCTTCCATGCAGAGGGTGCTATGCTTTCCCTGGAACATCTTCCAGAATCCATGTGTGTCCTTGTGGACCAGACCAGGAAGAGGCACTTGTGTGGCGCCTGAGCTCTCAGAACAGGGTGGTTGTGCCCCTTCTCCCCAGGCCCTCTGTCCCTGCCCGCCAGATGTGCGGGCTTCGTTCAGAGCTGGTTTTGCTCTAACAAAGTCAAACACGGTGACTGACAGCCTAAGCCCTGATGCAACACAAATCATAAGGAAAACAATGGTAATGGGAAGGGCAAGCAGCACACTTGCATTCAGTACTCTCCAAAGAACAGGAACAGGTGGGCACAGGACATGCTTCCAACGTCCTAGGGTGGTGAAAGCTGCGTTGTCACTGTATACTCAGCCATAGTGATACTGGTAGTAGTGTGCCAGAGGAGGCATCCTAACTCCTTGTCATTAGAGACTGGCTTAGATCTTCAGCATGGCCCATACTATAATTTCTAAAACAAATAATTAGATAACTAACTAAATAAAATCGGGGGGTGTTCTCATCCCTAAAAATACCTCATTCCTCTCTTTGTGTTAAAAATTTATGCTAGCATAAGAATGTGTTGTGGACTGCTGGCAAAATATGCTAAATATTCAAATTTACCTGATTGTGTATTTATGGCTTAGAACACTGTATGATTTATTCCATCGTTATCCACCTAAAGGCTTACTCATTTATTTATCTCTTTTATGCGCTAGTCCGAGAAGGGCACAGAAATGGCACTATGTACGGAGGGTTGCCCTTCCTTCATCTTAGAGGATTCTCTGGCCTAAACTGCGTCTGCACCGCCGAGCCAGATTCTTCCCCTGCTGAACGCAGGCCTGTGGCTCTTCTAATGATTTTCCTGTGGAAATTGGACGAGAACATGGCCATTGCATCCGAGTGCTTCACACCCCTCTTTTCTGATAATGTTATTGCTCTAATACAAGGAGTATAGTGCAGTTCAACACCTTATCTTCATAGAGTCCCACAATGCTTCATGGCAAGGGTTATGCACTGCTGGAGCCCATGATTCACCAGTGTCCTACTAAACATCTGCTTGATTGCTTTGGATTTAAAGTTGGAACAGGTCCTTTAATTCTTCTACACATCAGTAATAATCTGGAAAAGAAAATAAATACATCTTACGTGAGAAAAACAAAGCACGTGTTGCTAGGACAACTTCATAGGGACATCAGGCTCAGTTACTCTTCAACAATTCATTGCCCTATGTACCTCAAAGTCTGTTTCAGCATATTACATGTATACCTTAGGTGTATGAGACTACTCTTGTGAGTTCCTCCCAATGCCTGTAGTTCCCAGGACATGCGTGATATGTGCTTGACCTAGTTAGAGCAATGTCCCAGTTTTGTATGTCAGTGCAGAATGTCTCCTTCTCATGAACTGAGATTGCCTGCAATTTGCAATTTTTTTGTCTAGAAGCATCGCTTTTTTGCTGTAGGCCAAATCCTGACATCATTGAGCACCCTTTATATTTGTAACAGCCAAGTCTTATGTATCTTCCTTTAAAACAAACATGACATTGTCCTTCAGCTTCATCCTTGCTGTATGTACAGGTCCTGCTGACCAGGTGGTTACTGATTTCACCAGAACAGCTTCTTGACAGCCTTCATTTTCCTTCGTGTTACCTACCATGGTGAAAGGTCCCGAGTTTGCAAAGCCAGCTGCTGCCAGCCAAAGCCCCGTTTGTAGTCTTCAGCCTCATGCATGGACTGGAGAACTGGCAGCCTCAAAAGCCTTGTTTCTTGTTCATCTCTTTTCCCACCTCTTGTTCTGAAATGTCACACAGGGGTTTACCAGGGTCCTTGTGTAGCCCCACATCTTCCACCTGTGAGAGATTTAACAACGCTTCCTAATGGTCACAGGTTTTCTGCAGACTCAAAATGGGCAGTCCCAGCCAAAAGACCATTTAGGCTGAGCCCACTGTGGGACTCTTGTCAGATCAACAGCTGGGGAAGAGACCTCTGATGAAGGGTAGGGATAGAGAGACCGCCTGGTAAGAGTGGGTGGGCAGACTACAGATTTTGTCTAGGGGAGCAGGGTGGGACGTCAGGACATGTTGTTGGGCAGTACATACTTTATCCCATCTGCACCCTGTAACTAGCAAAGTACCATTCGGAGCACAGAACAGTGATGGAAAGCCGTCCCGGTGGCAGGGACGTTCTGCAGAGAAAACAAGGAGAGTTAGTTGTGACAGTAAAATGACTGTGCTGGGGATTGTTCACAACCTGTTTATGCATCTTCCTAAAAAATAACCTAACTCTGGGCACTCATCAGCTGTGTGAACATCTACCCCATGGCTGGGGTCAGTGCAGGGACCCTGATCCTGAAAGCAGAACAGATTCTGCTCCTTGGAAACTGCTTTTCTGTCACCTGCAGAGCTCCCAATTGTAAGAGTCTGAAGGACTTGTGTACCAAGTGTGGTACTGCTCCAAGGCTGACTTGCGAAGCTCCGTGTTGCTGCAGAGGTCTGTCTGCCTGCACTAGCAGATCTTTAATGCACAGATGTAAATACTGTGTAGCACCTCCCACCTGGGCATTTCAAGGCAACTTAGAAACATTAGTTAACAGGGACAAGAAGGTGACCATAGAGTTGGGAAACCTGAGGCTTTTGTCCTTCAGTCATCTTGCCAAAGCCAAATGGGAAATGAGTGCTGAAGTCAAGCAGAATTGAGGGCTAGCAGCTAGCCCTACCACCAGTTACAGCTCCAGCTGTTAAATCCCTGCTCGCAGCATTTAAAGCACAGGCTGGGTGATGCTTTTTCCACAAAGGAGACCAGCCTTGTCCTCCTTGCAAGTAACGTTTTTGTTGACCAAACATTGTCCATCCACTTTGAGCTGATAGTGGCTGAGGCCCACTGCAGCTTGGAAGGGAAAAGAAATGGAAAAATGAAACCCTTAGTTAAAATAACATTTTATAAAGGGAGAATTTTAGTGATTTGTAATGAGAATTGTGACAGGGAAGAAGAGAGGTCACCCTGAAAAATTTAAGGACTTTTAAGCAGGGGTTTAATTTTACAAAAGGATCTGCAGTGCACCTTGAGGCAACGGAGCCATAAATCATGCCTTTCCAGGGCTCATTTATCACCACGATTCGCCCCAGGATTTGGAAAAGGTGGTAGAAGCATTCCAGCTGTTTCACGCAGCAAAGTGTCATTGATAAACGCATGTCTCCAAAGTAAACAATAAAATATCAATTACAAGTAAAACATTTGCAAGGAGGCTGTATAGAATTAGGTTTCCTGTGCATGGCAGGGTTGTCTTCCTCACTGGTGACATTGATTCCTCCATACTGGAGCAGTTCTTGCAGCTACCCTGACTTCACACACCCTTTCTTATCGGGAGCAGTCAGGCAAGTAGTCAGCAAGGCTCGAGCAAGGAACCACGCGTGCCACCCTGTCCTTGCCACACGCTTGGCAGTGCAGCCCAGGCCAACGCTGGCACTCATAGTCATTTGCCATTGCAGAGGTCTCTCTCTTTTGGACTGTAACATTTATTCAACAACTCCACACCCCCTTCCCAGGGAGGGAATGATAATGGAATTAATTCAAAAACTACATACCCAAATAGAGGCAGTGATAAGCAGAGTACCTCTTGGCCGCTGGTAAGGCAGTGCTGCTTGTGCTGCCCTTGCAGCTGCCAGCTCAGGCAGAGGTGTGCCACCCTTCTGTAGCTTGGGGAGCTGCCCAGGGCTGGATGAGCCAGGGTGATGGTACTACCAGCTGTGCCCACGAACCTCCTGCTCCCTGCTGACCATGGTGCGTGACATCAGCCATTAATCATTGGCAGAGCTGCTGCTGGCTCTAAGTCATGGAGAGAGCAAAGGGACATTTGAATTCAGTAGTAAATGTGGGAGAGAAGGACAGCTCACTATATTAATTTTCCAATGTAATGTATGGGAATGTAGCTACATAATGAATATCAAAGATTTTAATAACATCTCGTGTGACTAAACCACAGCACCATGTCTTCAAGTTCCACATGTCCATACATTTGTACAACACTCAGCACGGTGAACTCCCACTCCTTATATCTCAGCAAGAGTATAAATTCAGTCAGAATAGTTTGTGACATTTTCTTTAGCGGAGACTTTTTATGTTTATCCATGGTGTGAGCTGCCAATGCATGCTAAAGACTTTTGTAAATGCCCTGCAACTCATTTGATTTGCAACGCTGTGTAAACACACTGGTGATGTGGGAAGGTTTAATGGGCGTAAGATGGGTGTGGTAACTCTGGGAAGGGAAGGTGTGTCCAGCGTTCAGGCCCTGGAGGTGCCTGTTAGGCAGAGTTCTTGAGGCAGAGCATGCTGCAGACAGACAGCCCCCCACCAGTACTCCCTGCACTGCAGCACTGCAGAGGAAGGACTTCCCAAGGGGTTTCTGGCTGCTTTGGGCACAGGAGCACGCTGCTGGGCCTGCAGCTCTCCCATGGCTGCGTGATACAGCACAGAGACTGACGGGTGTCTGTGGGCCAAGGGCACCACAGCCTCTGCGTACAAACTGGGATAAGGGCTTTTCCCTGGCTGCTGTTGGGGCAGGGGGCTCCCTGGCCACTGACATGTATTCCTGTGATTTTTGACGGCAGGTGTTGTGTGGGGCATCCTAAGCTCAGCCCCTCCCCAGACCCATGCTTGCATGGAGAACTGCTGAGTGTTGGGGAAGCGGGAGTTTCCCTCCACAAGAGTTAGAAGCCCTCCATGGCCACCTTCCCTGCCTGGAGCTTCTAAAGCCGACCTGTTTGACACCATCCCATGACAATGATGCAGGCGCAACCTGTCCCTGATGACATGAAGAAATCCATAAATAAGATTCAGCCCAGCAAATCAGCAGTTCCCCGCTCCCAAGGCCTCATGCTGCCCATTAGCCAAGAGAACAGATTTTCTTTGGCACCCCCTCTGAAGAGGTTTCCATTTTGCTGCTGTCCTGCTGCAAGTGGTGCAAGCCCAGCGGAATACTACAGTCCTCTGGATTGATGCTGGTGCAGCAGAGCAGACTGTGAACTCAAAGAAATATCCCAAGTCAGTTTAGTAGAAAAAGAGCAGGTTATTTATCATCAATAGATAATAAGAATCCTATAGACTTGCTTAGCATCTGTTTGCTCTGGGTGGATTCAGGCCACAGGTTATGGATGATTTCCTAATTGCAAAGATTTATGATAAAAAAAATTACAGTGATTTCTCCTTAATTGCTTGCAAAAATTCATTAATAGTGTTAAGTGGCATAATTTTTCAGAATACTTTTGGACGTTATTTTTATTAGGTATTATTGTGTTGTAGGGCTATTTATGCTTTGCCAGCAATCTAGTTACTGCATTGTTAGTTAAGCTCATTAGCCTATGTGATTGAAGGAAGATTTGTGTGCTACTAAGGCTCCTCTGTCTCTGCAGCTAACCAGCTTGCTGCAGTCCAGCTTGTCTTGGATGCCTTCTGCTGGCCAAACAAATCCAGCCCATTTTCAAGACACCTTTGTTTTATGGTGGTACTGGAAACGATAGGAAAATAGCAAGAATTAAGGGTGTTTTTCTGGATAGCAAAGCTGGGTTTGATTCTGTGTTCAATCTACGTTCAGGTGAGGTCAGGGCTGCTTTGTGCCAGGCACTCACCTGCACTGTGCACGACTCTGTCGTTTGAACAGATACACTGGAGAAGGTTAAACTCCCTGCACGTCTAGGAGAAGCTACAAGATAACCCCACCCCCCCCCACCCCCCACCCCCCCCCGTGCAGGAGGCTGATACAGCCCTGCTCCCCGCTGCTCTCCTGACTGCTCTTTATGCCTGTAAGCAGCCGCTGGTTCACAGACTGGGATCTGAGCGTCCAGTGCTGGTGCATGCAGCCCCTGAAGTACCATGGGCATGACATCCAGGTGGCTGCTGTTGACCATGGTCTCTGAGAGATGTTGAGGTTCACGTTCAGGGCTTTACATGGGACACCCTGCAACAGCTCACTGCAGAATCTTTAATATATCTGTATTTCTGGCAATGAACTTGTCTGACAAGGAGCTTTAGTCTTGACAGAGCAGCTTTTCCCCTGGCATAGAGGGGCTGGAATGGTTCCCCTTAGGCTCACTAAAACTCTGCCCCAGCAGTTGCATCACTTCATCACAATGACTGCAGTTCAGACTGATCAAGAATGAAACATGTCTGATTTTTCAAGCCTTTTAAACCCGAGGGCATGTGCATCTGTTGGTGTTTTATTAATTTATCGGTATCTTGTGAAGGTCCCTTGTTTTCTGTAGCAGCCATCAATCCTAGAAAGTGCAGGAGGTGTAACTGCACCATGTAGCTAACCTGAGTAAGTAAGAAATAAACATAGCATGAATTCAATCATTTAAAATACTGTACTCGGAAAGGATTGGGTGATTTCAGGGAAATCAGCCTGGTTAAATGTGGCTGATGCACAAAAACTAAGTGCCTTGATGATTTTGATCTGTTTCAGTCAGAAAGGTCTCCAGGCTGAGAGCTCCCCACAGATAGACCAGGGACAGGCGAACCTGGGGCTCCGTTAGCTTCCCCCAAACACCGGCTGCTCATGACTGCTCACAGCTGCCCATCTTCACCCTTCTCTGTTTACCTCAGGGTTGCTGATCACAGTCTGATTTTATTTTAAAGAGTCTGCATATAGATTTTTTTAACTCTGTCACTGATGAAATTAGGGGTGTTTTCTTCTCTGGTTTGCCCTACTTTACTTCTTTTTTTCTTTTAAGGAAAATTGATTCCAACAGTTATTTCTGGGGAATCTGTTACCTGGTGTATCAACTACTTGGCTTCTTCCTTATTGTTCCTCAGGCTCTCTTTTTGTTTACAGTTGGACAGTCCCAATCAGTAGGCCAGGTTCAGCCCTGCTGTGAACCTTAAGGCAAGATGATACATACATTCTTCTGTTGTCAGTGCTGCCAAATCACTTCTGCTTGAGTTGTAGGGTCTCAGCATCTCACAGAATTTGGCTGGGAGGTTATACAGGCTGTTAGTAGGGAATTTTAGGGTTTACATGTAATTGCTTTCCAGCTTGCTCTGAATTATGGTTTAGGGGACAAAGTGGAAAACAAAGTGCCTTAACTTTTTCCTGCCGTCCTCATTAAACAGTGTCTTCAGTAGTGCTTCCAAAACCAACCTGAGCCTGTATCCTCCCAGCATTGGTTCCCAGCAGACATGTGAACATTTAACGGGCAGAAATTAGACAGCGTTACAGTATCCCTCTTCACTTGTTTATTAAAGAGAGCTCTATTCATTTATTCACCAAGGTGGAAGCCCAGATAGCCCCAACTGAGCCACGGTGAAACTGAGACCGTTGTGGCTGATGACAAGGCTGCGTAAATTCTCGGTTTTTTGCAGGTGGATCCCCCTGTGTTGGTGCTTCCGAGCCTGCAGTTCTCATCTGGGACATAATTTGTCCTTTATGAAAGGCTCACTGTCTTAATTCCTGCACAAGACTGTATTTGAGTCTGGGTAAACCCTAATCACTACTTAATACTCCAGAGCTTTTTCTGACCGGATTGAAAGCTGTGCTGATTGGTGATTTTCTCTGGCTCAGGAAACTCCGCCCAAATGTTTCCTGCCTTCCCAATGAGCCCTAATTTTCCAAAGGCAAAAGGCCAGAACATCCTTATCCCAGCAAGTTAACTGACCTCCTGCAGGTCCCAGTGCTCTGCTACAGCCTGTTACCTTCATTGTTTCCTTCTTCCTATCAGTCTCAGGGTGTACGTTATTGATGCTGTTGCCAGGGGTTGCTAAACCAGAAGATTTTGATATCTCAAATGAAAATGCATATCACAACTTATTTCCTGATCTGCAGCCAGGTTATCCAGAACATTTTTCTGCTACATGTGAAGAAGAATGACTGCTATCAGGCCAGACAACAAGCGATGAGGAATAATCGTAGCATGTTGCTTTATGTCATCTTAGATAGAGGCTGTGGCCAAATTAAACCTGACCTTCGTTCCTAACGAGGGCTCAGAGCAGTCTGCTCCAGTTCTGTCCTCTGTGATTCCATAATTTTTCAGTTCTGGTTAAGTCATGTTACATCAAGGTAGTTGTTAACGCTGAAATAGTAACGCCCGTTCACGCAGAGATACCCAGCTGCATTCCTCCCATCGCCTTTACTGCCTTGTGCAATGCCAAGCACAAACAATCATCACTCCAGGGTCCAAAGCATGTTCACAGGATCCTGAGGGGATCTGGGAGGTGGCCTGTGGAGCATCTGCTCCATACCAGGCTCCAGGCATGGCAAGTCAAATTTTGGCTCTTCTAATGCAACCCAGAGTTGCTTTTGAAAAGCTTTTCTGAACAGGATCAACTGGTTTGTTTTAGTGGGAAAAGTCAGAGAAACAGCTTTGTGCTCTCTCTTCACTGGCCTCCCCAGCTGGGACAGCAGGAGCCGTCAGGGCTCACCTGGCCTTGGCTCTTGGTCTGAAGCAGGGACTATGCTTTATGGACTTGTCTGTAGGTGTATTAACTCCCACCTTCCCAGCTGCATTCTCTGCTATCAGCAACCACATGAAGGGCTATTCCAAAGCAAAAAGAGCACTGTGTTCAGAAGAGCACTGCTTGGTTTGGGAGCAAAGAAGTAGCTCGTGCATTTGCTTTAAAAACATAGAAATAATTTTCAAAATCTGGATTCATTTTAAGTGGTGACTTTCAGAATATACTCCACAAATCGGAGTGGAGATCTTGGGTGTTTGACAAATAATTCCAAGATTAATACAGATACATATCCCTGAGTGCAAGGACTTTAATCAATCCCTAATCTCCCAGAGAAGCAGTTTGACTTTACCTGACAGCACTGTGAAAGATGATCTGCCTCTATGTGACTAGTATAGCAATAGCAAAAGCCATTTCCTTTTTTTTTCATTCAACTTTTAGTACAGATAGCCCACAGTTGCTTAAAGCTTCTATGTTCAGAGCCTTCTGTTGGGTACAGCAGGCACTGGATCAAGCCCTTGGATGCTTACCCACTATTAAATTAGATCTGACCAAGTGGGCCACAGCCCTCCAAGCCTACGGGTCCTTGAGACTCCTGAAGTCCCAGCAGATAAGCATAAGACAGAAAACACACCTAGAAACCAAGTAGGAGCAAGCAGAGAACAGGGAGCTGGGAACCGGTAGCCATCTAAGACCTCCACTCTTGCGTACGTTGCTGTTTATCTCTCCACAGAGGACACCTGCCCTGTTCTTTCATCCTTCCCCAGTCACTTACAGCACATTTAATTGGCTGCCGGCAGCTCTCGCTTCTATACGTGCAGGCTAAACCAAGGCAGTTTGTTTGCATGCAGCCTGTTTGTGCATTGTCCAACAGAGATTTACAGCTGAATGAGCTGAGCCCTTATCAGAATAGCCCGGAGAACAGGAGTATACACAGAGTAACGTGGTGCAGCTCGAGACCAGGAGGTACTCCCAGGGTCAGGCAGCCTTGCTGAGGGCAGTGGGGGTACCGCAGAATTTTCAGGGCTTGCTCTGGCCCTAGTGAGTACCGGTGTGTGCCCTGTTCACTCTGGCTGTGCTCTTTACTAGGCAGCACGGCAGAAGGTGATGGATTGCATGCGAGTCTTTTTCACAGCATTGTTTTGCCACTGGGCTAACCCAAGGCAAACTGCTTGCTTTATTAGCTCTCCAATTAAAATGAGAGACTGCAACATATCACTCTGTACAAAAATAATAACAAAAATGTAACAGGCAGCTCCATGAGCAGAGGTTATTTAGAACTCCAGCATATTCTGCTTGATGAGCTTCATTAATAACACACTAAGAGACGTACCATATCCTCTGATGAGGCACACCACGATGACTAAAAATGTATTGAAATGTTAATGGAAATGTTATCTATTGGCTCACTGATACATTCTTAATTAATAGTATGTGTTATTTATTATCTATTTTATTAATATATTAATAAAAGCTTTTTACAGTAGCACTACAGAGGATCCAAGAAAATAGCTTCAAGTGAACATTTTCGCAGTGGTCTGGTTCTCTCTGGTTTGGATTGTGAAATTTAAGATATGACCACAGCAAAAGAGACCAAACTAACAGGTCCATGTGCTTTTGCTCCGATGATGCACCATCATCAGAACAAAAGGCATGCGCCTCCCCTTGAAACAGGGTGACTGGGTGTCTATAAATTAAGCCTGCGCTGTAAATGCTTACTCTGTCATTTATTCTGATCAGGGCTACAAGCTAGCTGAGATCACAGTGCCATTGTGCTTAGTGTTTTACATGATTGAGACATGCCTGAACATAACTTATCATTTAAATAGAGAACGGAAGGATAACCATACTTAAGAGCAGGAGGAAACCAAAAACAAACTGGGAGAAAGGAGGACTGCCCACTGCATTGGTCGTGCTGTAGGGACGGTTCCTTGGCACCAGTGCTGTGGTATTTGATTGCATGTCCAGGTGCTGCTGCAAGAAATTCAGAAGTAGTAAAAGCTGCCGTGCCCTGAGAAGGAGCCTGCTGTTTTGTCTGAAGAATCCTTGTACAGGCTGTACCTGTGGGGATCCCTCAGTCTGAATTTCAAACCCACATTTTGCAGAAGCAGACTTCTGAATTTAAAAGCTCACATACGCCGGTCAGAAGAACATGGGTAGATCCATTTTAGCTTCCCAGTCTGCATGGAAACAGATATAGAATACCATGGAACAGTTAGACTGGCAGATACCATGAAATTTAAATGTCTGGATTCTGGTCTGAGGGCAAGCAAGGGAAGCTGTTCTCTTGAGAAGCCTGTAAGTGACTGAACATGGGGTTTTCAGACAAAGGCACTGGGATCTCCAGTGTAGTTACTGCCCTGCCACTGCATCTGGGGAGCGCTTTGCGGCAGATCTGAGATCATGCATGCCTATTGCCAGCAGATTGGGAATTTGCATAACCCATCCATAAAACACTGGAAATCTTAATAAGGAATTGAGCCTGTGTCATCTATGGCCCCTATATCACAGTACCTGAAAATGCTCTTCTGTTGTGCTGTGGCTGTTTCTGTTTGGAATTTGGATTTTCCAGCCATTCTGCCATCTGTTTACAGAACCAGCCCCTCTGGGAAACATAACTAAATAAATCTTTTCCCCTGTGCATGCCAACGACATCAAATGATGTAATAAAATGAAATCTCTCTCCTTCTTTCACCCCTTTCAATATTTATTCTGGGGATTTATTGTTTTCCCATCTTTTCAGGCTTCAAGGTTTCCCTCTGACAGATCACCTCACTGCAGAGCATTTCTCACACTTTCTGTGCAGTACCTCTCAAGCTATTGTTTTAAAATGGAGTTGGAGTTGCTTTAAGCTGAAGATAGTGCAGGGTCCTTCATTTGTCTTTTGAGCTACGATGGAGCTGCTTCCTGAAAATTTTGACTCAATTTTTAATTGAAATATTGATAGCATTTAATAGTGATTTCAGTAAGCACCTGAAGAACAAAAAAACTTCCCTGCATTTACATTGACCTCATCGATGTCTATACATATGTAAAGGGTAAGAGTCAGGAGGATGGAGCCAGGCTCTGGTCAGTGATGGCAGCGACAGGACAAGGGGCAACAGGTGCAAGCTGGAGCACAGGAAGTTCCATGGGAATATAAGGAGAAACTTTTTCACTGTGAGAGTGACAGAGCCCTGGGACAGGCTGGCAGAGAGGTTGTGGAGTCTCCTTCTCTGGAGACATTCAAACCCTGCCTGGATGTGTTCCTGTGTAACCTCATGTAGGTGATCCTGCTCTGGCAGTTGATTGGACTAGATGATCTTTCAAGGTCCCTTCCAACCCCTAACAGTCTGTGATTCTGTGGTACACGTGGGTCCTATTCCCACAGGGTTCTGTTACCAACATGAACATTTATGCCACCCTGGATCAAAATCTCAGCTGATATGAATGGGAATTTACTCTGGGACAGAGCTGGGCTGATTTAGACCCCAAGAGTATCTAGTATTGTGATGAAAAATAGTAAGGTTGAGTGGACAAGCATTCAAGAGGAGAAGCTTTAATTTTGCTCTCTGTGTTGTGAAGAGTTGCACAGAGTCAGTTAATGCCATTACACAGTTCAGGACACACGTGTGTCAATACAGGGTGATAGTTGGGCCAGAAATCAGGGAACACACTAGAAATCCAAAGTCCCCTAGCAGAAAGTGGCTCAGATCATCTCACCAGTCTGTCCTCTTATAGACTTGTCCTAGTGTTTTCTGGAATTAAATACAGCATTTTCCCAGTCAGGTTATTTTCCCAGCAATTTCCAGTAACTGTGGCACTGCCTAGGAGGGGTTGTGGGTAGCACAGACTGCCAGGATTGCTGCATGGGAGCAACAGGAGAACAGTTTATACCAGAGAAAGCTGCTTCGGAGAATATGGCCCCTAAAGTCAGACGTGTTGCTCAAAGGTCATCTAATGGTGCCATTTGCTCACCCTTGAGTCATCAAGTCCTAAGTGGAGGAAGGAAGCAGCAGTGCTGGAGGTTGGATTCTTCTTTCCATCTCCTCATTATCCTTACACTGGTTGGCTCATCTTGGATGGGACAATGATTTTTTTAGAAGCCAGGACAAGCCACAGAAAATGAAATGTTCAGTTTATTGAACACTGCCCATTGCAGGCAGGAGGCGTGCAGGGGGCCGACGCTGCTGCCGGAGAGGCCCTGGGGCTGGTGGGAGCAATCTGTGGGAAGCGAGGAGGAGCCCTGCATGGCCGGTCTCCAGTGTTCATGTGCTTCAGAGGAATACTAAAATGGGATTACTGCTATTGTAGTAGTGAAGCCTTGTATACGTGCTCACTTTCAAACATATTTCTCTGTTGCTTAATCTCAAGGGAGAATTAATGAGCAAGAATATAAAGTACATTAGGTCTAGATTAGATCTGCATGGGGGCTTAACACATTGGATCCAAAGCACAGGAGCAGTGAGGCTGCCTGTAGTAGTATTTCTGGAATATTTGACCATCAGTATTGCAATCCAAGAAAAATCCCTGGGCACTGGTCGCCTAAATCCTGAGGGCATCTCATTTCTCTCACCCACCCCATGTGCACCTGGGTCTGCCCCAGGTAGCTACTACTGCTGTTTGGCAAGCACTGGTGGGCCCTCCTGGGCAGCTGAGCCCTGCTCTTGTCACACTTCACTATAACTGGGGAATCGTGGAGAGCCAGGGATGCTTTTGGCTGCCTGAGCTGGGCTCATGGCATGCTGAGGGCACATGGCTATGGCCCCTCACCAGAACAGGGTGGAACAGTGCCAACTATTAGTATTTATTGCAGAGATGTGGGGTTGTCTTTTTTCTTTGTTCCTCCTGTGGGTACTCCCTGAATTCCTCAGTGGCAGTGCCCGTTCCTAGCTGCTGCTGGTGCTTTGAAGCCTGTTGGTGATAGGTTTGCACTTCATAACGCTCTTGGATTGCTAAGGAATGCACCTAGGAAGAGAGATCTGACTTCCCAGTGCGGCCCAAGAGGCTTCCCATAAAACACTAATTATTGAAAGTCTATTTCTAAATGCAGTTGAAGGGGTTTTAGGGTGCCCTGAGCCCTCTTACACTAACCTTTTTTTTTCCTATAAAATAACTAAAAAATACTTGTAACCCCTGAGTTAGTCCTTCAGGCATGTCAAAGCTTTCAGCAACAGGCCCGTTGTGGAGCTTGGATTGTCTGAATAACCCCTGCAGTACCAGCTACTCTCCCTGAGAGCTCCGAGGCAACGCCACAACAGTTGCACTTTGCCACAAAATAATTCACTGTTATGTAATCAGCAGCTCATACAAGAGAGAATCTTTCTGAAAGAAGTGTATACTGTGGGTGGCAGTAAGTATTTAAAGCAGTGGTGTATCCAAAGAGCTCATTCAGAAACTGAAGCGTATTGTCTTTTATTTGTAGAACAGCTTATAAAAATGATACGTGCGTTACAGCTGTGTTATCACTGTGTATATGGTGCAGATGAGCTGTGCAAATAAGAGTTTACAATAGCTTTGTTTACACCATTTTTTACACAAACTTTGTAATCACTCCCAGGGTTTCCTTGGGGGCTACTGGAGAATATGGAATAGGAAACGTTGCAATTCCACATAGTCAGGTGGAAACATGATTCTGAGAGTCTGTTTCTCCAGCCAAGAAACAAAGAACTACTGGGACCTCTGTCCTCTCAGAGCTACTCATACACTGCAGTATGAAACAGCAGCAGACCACCAACCTGTTTGCTCAGTAAGTTCCAGTGACAAGTTAAAGACAGTCAGAGGTCTCTTGCAGACGAGCCATTAGAAATAAAGTAGGAGACGTTTCTCAGATGCACAGAATTGTGTCTTTTCCACTGGCATCTCCCCGTTCAAAGCTGATGCTGGCTGAACTGTGTGTGACTGCAGGGGGGAGATGTTTGTTGTAAGATGCCTGGCTGAAGAGTACATCAGTTCTTCTAAACTGGATGTATTTTCCTATAATTTCAGCTCTTTAACTCTCCGTGTATTGAAATCAGCAACAACGAATCTTGCAATCCTGTCCTTTCTGATGATGGCTTGCAAACAGAGCTGGTCACTGCTGGGTGGCCAAAGCTGATCTTTCCAGCTTGCCAAGGGTACAAATCCACACACTGCCTGCTCATGTGGGTACACCTCCCTCTCGCCTGTATTTCAGCAAAAATCACTGGTGCATGGCCATCTAGATAGCTCCTGACATTTCACAGTGTTTCTGATCTATAGCACTTGCCTGCAGAGGTGGGCTAACAAATATGATTGTAAGCTCTGAGCCTGCTGTCACAGTAGTTGCTCATTCTATAATATTGCCTTCTCCTGAGAGCAACACAGCTCTCCTGGTTTAATTCACACATGCACTTAGATAACACCATGACATGTGAGACAAAATACAGAGACAGGAATAATTTGTTTCAACTGTATTTTTGGGTCTGGTGGTTTTCACTGATGTTAAACAATCTTCAGTCTTCAGAGATGTTTTTCTCCCTAACTTTGCTGAGGCTGTCAGGAAAGCTCTCTCAGCCACTTACGGCCGACCTCCCAGTTATAATAAAGGACCGGGTTTACGCCTGTAATAAATCAGCATTGTTCTGCCTGGAATCAATAGAGCTGTATTAATACACTCCAACCATGGACTGTCCCACTGGTGCAAAGCTCAGTGTAGACAAATGAGCAAGTTTTAAAACTAAGCAGAGGACTTTAAAAAACTCTCCTCATTTTTTTTTGTACCCAAATCTTTCAAAAGAAACATAACCCACCGGCGCCAGAATTAGAAACGTTTCTTAGGGAGACGTGGCAAGAGCAGGGAAGTCTCTGTTTGATGATTGAGATGGATTTTTGTGTCTGTCCTATTTCAACTGAAAACCCATAAAATATTCAGATCCTCGTGCAGTGTTCTCTGCCAAGGCATTCATGCTTATGCTGGACTTGGGCAATTTTGTTGCTGTATCACAAACCTCTTCCCTGTTTTCTCTGAGTGTTTGTGTTTCGGTGTGTTCAATATGTCTTAAGCGGTTTTACCGAATACAAGGGCAGTCAGTGTTTTGTTAAAGGTAATTCGAACTGCTGGAAGTTAACAGGTGTATGTAATACCAGGTAGCTGTGGTTTCTGACCTTGGTCTATGTACTTCTGCCATTGGTGCTGAATGCATCATTTCATGATGAGATACACAGCAATCCCGTTACCGTGGTGTGTCCGCAAAACTCCCGGATCGCAACAACGCCAAGGTGTAGTTGCTTTTTCTCATTTAGCAAAACGGGGAATGATGAGGGATAGGTCAGGGGGGAGGGGGAGAGCATGTTGACAGGAGCCACAAGGGTTGACCCCAAAGTCCATAAAGGTTAACAGAAGCGTTTCGAATGGTTTCAGACAACCTTGAGGAGAAATGCAAAACCCTTATGTCGAGATACTGCTTTGTAGGCTTGTGCTGGTACATGCTGATGAGGCAGCATCGGCGTGGATGAGATCGCAGTAGAATCAAACAGAAGCGTGCCCCCAGCTTTTTATTTTGAACCATTTTGTCATCTGTGTGAAGATTGAGTTCAGTGTGAGTCTTGTCTTCATATCCTGGAGATTATTCTTCACCTCACTGAATATGATATAATTTAACATAATGGAGGATGTGCACCTGTAGTAGTAGTCTCTGACCTTGTAGGTCATTTCACAGGGCATCAGACAAATGGGGTGAAAAATGAGAGATGCTGTTCTAAAATAAAGCATGAGTTTTAGAAATGTGGAGAGCATGACTTAACTCTGCTTGCATCCAAAGTACAGTGGGAGCAGAATCAGGCCACATCTGAGAGATCCTGAAAATCTCATTATGTATGTCCTTCTATTATTTACATCTTCTACATACATCATGCAGTGCCAGTCTAATAGCAGTAGATAAGAATTACTTCTTTTTTCACACAGATCCTTTAATTTAGAGACACGCAGCAGTATTCTAGTCTTCAGGTTCTTTCCTCTGCTATTGGTAAATCAAAGTCTTAAGCTGTAGTGCTTTATTGAATACAGTGACAAATAGGGATGAACTGCATTCTCCCCTATGGTCATAAAATTGATTTAATATTTCAATTAATCTTTGCTACACCTTCTCCAAAAATTTATGTGAATACATTCTGAGTAAGTCATCTTCAGGACTTAAATAAATACTAACATAAATATCATATAATTTATTTATTCTCTATAAAATGCTTTTATATCACTCTTGCAGTCAAATATAAGTATTGCTCCCACCAACCGGAACACAGGAGGATCAGATGAGATTGCCTTAACAAGGGGATTTCCACATTTTCTTTAAATACTTTTGCATTCATAGTCTGGATTCCATACCCAATGAAGTGTTTTTCCCAGCTTTGCAAAGGATGGAAATTATATAATAATCTATCCTTTACAATCAAAATTTAAAAAAAAAAAATTAGAATAAGTGATTATTTTTCTTTTCAGAATAGAGAAGTGGACAGGCTTTCATTGTTAGGCTTTTCTTGTTTTCCCTCTGACACAAGATTGCAGAGGGGCTGGCAACATTCCATGAAGCATTTTTGTGTATTTGCATTGTTTGATGTGAAGTGCTGTGCTTCACATATTTCCAGAATGATCTTTCATCGTCATAATCTGATGAAGAGGAAACTTGCAACTCCTACTAGGCTGTGCTAAGGGAGTCCAGAAGTGGTGAGAGGGATGGATATGTGGATGGACTCAATGTTAACGTAAGGTTTCTGAAGTCTAATGCTTTTTGCATAAGCGTTTTCCCTCTAAATCAGAATCTTAAATTCACTAAACATAGCAAGGTGTGCATTAGGAAGCTATTTGTTGGAAGCACAGGGTATGAACCCACCCCCAGCCCCCATGCTCACCAAAGGTCTTGCCCAGCAGTCATCACTGTCCTTGGCAAGGCATTTACTGACTTCTGTAGATTTTAGATCATTCTCCTGTAGTCTCTCCTACTCTGAGTGACAGATGAAGAGTCGGATTAAAAATTAGGGTTTGGGTGGTTTGTGAAATATAACATACTATCCTGAAAAGTAGTCTCCAATGGAAATAGTAGATGGGGGAAGGAGAAGAAAACAGGGGAAAGGGGGTTCTTTCTTTCTACCTGGGTCTGCCCTTCTGGATGTTCTGTCAGTACTAGTTTGTGACCTAGTGATGACTTTGAACTCTAATGCTGTTGGAGGTCCTGAGTAAGGCTTCCGTGGACTACTGACAGCCACAAGCAGCAAACCCCTTGCTACTGACCTCCACACTGAGTTCCTGGCATAGCTCAAGTTTCATTTCTTCACATTTTTCAGTGGTAGTCAGTTAGCTGGGTTTTGTCTCAAAATGCAGGTGATGCCATTTGCCCAAATCCTAGGGAAGCACTCCGGTGGTACAGTTACACTAACAAAAAGGAGGATGAGCTCTCCTATTGCAGGCCCTGTGCTGAGAAGTGGTCAGATAAAGATGATGGCACTTCCCTATGCTTACTCCAAGCAGCAGGTACTGGTTTTCCCTACTACATTGCATACAGCTTGTAAATGATACCTCTCTATGCACACAACTGCAACAGACAGGCACGTTTAAAGCACTGGAATGAGAAAGTACCCAGCATGCAGGGTTGAAAGAATAGTTGATTTTTTTTTCCCTCCTGTTTCCGCAGAGTCTCACCATTTGGCCAACTTTACAGTTTAAGACATTGAGTTGTGGGTCTTAAAGTACCTTGCAGTTCAGCATCTGGAGCTCAGTGGTAGTTGAAAAGGTTGGCTGCTCACGCAGGCTGATGGGGAAGGACAAGATTCTCTTTGAAGTGGACCTGGAGGGGAGGGGAAACAGTTAACTGGGAAAACCTGCTGGGAGACGTGGCGGAGATTACGTCTGTCTTCTTCATAAGAGCAAGCACACTTAGTGCTTATTATTCCACTTTACAATGTAGACAGATACTAGGTTCTAAAATATTTGTAGGCACAGTGGGTAGAGCTAAGGCAGCTCTTTCATGTACCGCTAATGAAAAGTGTACCGAGCTGTTCAGGGACAGCACTGCTCTCTGTGCATTTGATGCTTTTAGAGTCATTAGACAATTATATGGCTCCTAACAAGGACTCTAACTTGGGACCACAGTCTGTAAACTTCAGTTAATGCACAGTGTATCTGTCTGTTTATTAAGTGGGGCTTTTACACTTGGGCTCGCTGGTCTCTGCCTTCCCCCTCTTGGTTACCAGATGTAATTCAAGTCTTGCTTCATTAAGCCCTAAATGGCTTGGGCCATGTTTAACTTCTTGCCTCACGGTACTATCATGCAACTGGCAGAGGCACATGAGACATCAGTGCCATGCTCCAGAAGCTACTAAGACCTTTGTAATGGATCTGCTGTGAGGAGTAATAGATTCTTTCCCCCTCTCAAACTGGGACCTCAGTGTCTTGACCCTCCTGACACAGGAAAACTCTCTTCCCTCCTTGCAGAGCAGATGGGGTGAGCTAAGTCAGGGCTGCATGGAGGTGAGTCTTACCTTAGGGGCACAGCTGACCAACGCTGATGGGAAGACTAGTCTGGTGAAGGGCTGGGAAGTGGGCAGGGAGAACCTGTGCCACTTTCAGCTGTGTGTGGTGTATCTGAAGGGAAGGGAAAAGGAAATAAAAAATCAAGCTCCCAAGAAAGGTAAACACCAATATTCTGAGATTCACTAAACATCGAGCTTTGTTGAAAACATGGATCAAATATGATATTGGCAGAACATTAGCCCCATGAAGCTGATGATAATTCTATCCTACCGCCACTACTGAGTTTTGTGCATGATTATTGAGGTCCAGTACAATTAGCATCAGCTAAATTATGTTTAAAATAATCAATGGGAGACTGGCATTTTGTGTGTCAGTTTAGATCACACAAGGCTTTTTATAAATCTCAGTGGGAAGAAAAAATAGTTGGTTCTTTTCCATTTTGGTTCACACAGTGAGGGCACAGATGTCTGGCATTTTTTCAGTTGCATTTTTGCAAGTGGCACCGCATCAGCACAGGGTGCAGTGCCAAGCTGGCATCCTTGCACTCCTCTCTCCCAGCTCAGGGCTCCAGCAGTAGATGAAGTCCTCGCTTGTTCCTACTCTCACCTGCCAGCATGGGCTGGCAGTGGGCAAACATGGGACAGACCTATTTAAAAACAGAACATTGCTCTTTTCATGCCACCTTCTATGAGGCAATCTGCAATATGTGCTGGGACTATGTTCCTTTTAAACATGGCAGGCAACCACTCTGACTTGCATCCCAGAGAGCCCCAGCAGCTTCAGGAGGCTGTAAGCCTGAGAAGGAATTTGGTCTCACGCAGGTAACGTGGGTGGGATGTGGAGCTGGGCAGGCATTGAAGGGTCCCCAGCAAATCCTCCCTGAAGTGGCAGTACGGCACTGGCATGCCCGTTGCGGGCATGGGTCTGCCATATGCGCGGGATGTGCTGCATGCAAGAGATGGATCTGATCTCGGTTTCTGACCTGGGGCTAACTAGCTTTGAGGGCTGAGGAGGGGGTGACATTTACCTGCCCTGGCCAGGTACCCAGACCACTCAGCCTCTCCCTGTACCCCCTGCTTTGAATGTCCTTCCTGAGCTCTGGCTGGGCCTGGTGTCTCCTCTCTGCTTGGTTCCTTGGGCAGAGGCACAACAGGGCTCTAAATTTTGGAAACACAGGAGGAAAACCCCAGCAGGAAGAAAGCCAAGGAGAGGAAAAGCCAAGTTGTGAATGTGAGGGAACTGCAACCCAAAGCTGCAGCTCTTGTCCCAGTCTCAAGCTTTGCCCAGCTTACCAGGTGCTTTGTGTCTTCCCCCACTCACCCCACTCTCCATCTGCACTGGATTGAACCAGTCAGACCCCTTGCTGCTGATGCCAGAAGCCTTTCTTGTATTATTTTTGTATCCCAGCAACTTTCTTTCCATGTTGTGTCACGTTAGCAAACATCTCCTTGGACACATACTGCCTGCCCTCTTCTGCCACATAATTATCTCTGTGGAGGGGCAGAAACTTTGCTGCTGCCAGAGTGAGGCAGGAGACGCAGTCTTCAAGCATGTCTCTAGCTCTGCACTCTCTGTGTATTTATATCAAAGGTGGTGTTAAAAGGCTAGAGATTTATCCCGTGTGAGGAGACAAGCACCAGTTAGTCGCTGGCCACACACAGGGCTGGTGAGCATCATGTGAGCACTCCTCTCCCCAGGGGACCAGCTGTGACCATCAGCTCTCATCTCTGAGCAGATCCTGAGGATCTGTCTCGACACAAAATCATTGTAGATGATGAGAAGCAACATCATGGTTGCTCTTTGTGTGTGCCCTCCTTTCTGAAGCCCTCAGCCAGCAAAACCACTCTGAAGAGTAGTAGTAGGTAGTGTGACCAGACTGCAGAAGGGCAGAAGAGTACATTTATGGATTAGTTTCTCAGTCATTCACATGTTAAGGGTTAAATGTGGCACAAAAAGCCTGTTTAAATGTCCTGTAAGCATCCCTTAAGCTTCCTGCTTTCCCTTCTTCTCCTTGATGCACAGCCAGGGCTTTGCCCTGCTGTGAGGCCAGAAGCCTATGTGAAGCTGCCAGCTCTACCTACAGCATAGGGCAGAGCAGGAGGGACAGAGTGTGCGGCTGCCTGGTAACAGCCTGCAGCTGCCATGGCCTGATGTTGGCATGCTGCTCAGGACAGGCACTGTGGCCAGGCTAGGGCACGGTCACGCTGCCCTGACTCACCTTCACGATTCGCACCAGTTCAGCAGAGGCAAGTGAGGATCCTGTGGATCCCAAGTGGATCTTGGCAGGAGGGGAAATACCATACCGTGTATCAACATCTGTTCGGGTGGTCAGTGCCACATGGCTCCTGGAGAACAGACTTTGTGATGGGTCATGGTTCACCCACTGAAACAAAGCAGACTGGTGCTGTATGGGCACCAGTGCAGATGAGCAGCCCTGGGGATCGGTGTGCTCCAGCGTACAGCTAAAGCGTGTACGGCGGCCTGGGAGTGTCTACAGAAATTTCTCTGCATCTGCAAGCTGCACTCCATGGAAGGGCCCCTGGCACTGGAAGTCCTAGTCTGGGCATGGTGTCATGGGCTTGGCACCAATACAGCCCTTGGAGAAGAGGATCCACAGGGAGGGCCATAGCAGCTGTTGATTATGCAAAGGTAGAGGGGTGTCTAAGTTCAATGTCAGTCTGGAAACTGAACAACTGCTATGTTGTGGTCTTTTTTTTAACTAACTATTACAGGAGCTGGGCATCTGGGATTCCCTGTGACTCTGGACCACTTCAGATGGAGCCAAGCTCTGGCCAGCACATTAATGTTCAAAAATTCTTTGGTTTAGTCATGCATTACTTGTACAGCAGCAGAGACATGGACTCACCTTTCTGAAAGAAAAACAGCTTTGAATTTCCCATCCCAAGTTGTCCAGGATTCCATATTGATTCTAACGGCTCTCCCAAGGACTTGGAGTAGTGGAAGCAAATAGTTACTGGTTTTACTGACGTAGGAGAAAAATCTGTATCTCTATGCAGATCGGATCTTTTTTTCCTATTGCACCTACAAAAGTCATTAGGGTTCTGAATACTCGGCAATTAATCACAACAAGAGTAAATGAATCATTGATTTAACATTAGGAGAGCTTTTCTCTTTTTCCAGCAGTGTATTCTCCTGCCGATTTACATTACCAGGAACTGTTCGATAAAGAACAAAATTGTACACTTGGTCTGCTTCAGCATGTGCCCCAAACTTCATAAATATCAATACAGATATAGCAAATCTTCTTGCTGATTGTGAGGTCTAGCTGCCAATATATCTAGCAATAAAGATTTTCAGCGGAAAGCAGCGATGGATATAGCTTTCTGGTTCGTCCATTGGTACAGTTTGGGCAGTTGCATATGTGTTTGCATTGTTTAGGGATACCTCTTCGGGGAAGAACTAGGCATGCATGGAGGTGGCAGGTTGATACTTTCTGGCCAGCCCCCACAAGATGTGCTAGCTTTTTGTCAGTACTGTGTGTGCAGGTATAAAACCTGATTATGAGGGTATGCCCAAAAATCCACAGAGGTACCAGTGCTGTTGACTGAGACAGTATTTGTGTCAATCTGTAACTCCCTTCACGGGAGAGGAAATCCTGAGCTTTTAACAAACGTTGCATATGTACACAGAAAAGGAGAAGATTATGTGCTTTACCACTCAAAAGCTGGGGAATGTGCTCAGTGCTATATGACTGACCTATAGATTAGACTTCCCTGGCTGGTGGACTTTCTGTGTTAGTGTGACTTTTGGACAAAGGTCTCCTTGCTGTTGGGGTGTTTGGTGTTCATTATGTTGCACCAAATGTAAGTGAAGAAGGTTGCAGCAGGTGAGGGTGGCAGAGGGATGTCTTCCATTCCATGCTCTACGTCTGCCCTGTGCAGAACTTATGTGACCACATGCAGCTGGATCAGCTCGCCAGTCTGAGATAGCTTTCTGTGAGCTGGATCCACACACCATGCAGCTGCACAACCTGGGGCTAGGGAGACTGCCAAAGCATGTGGCAGGAACAGGAGAGAAGGGAGAACGGGACCACTTTTTTCGACAAGAGCCCATAGCTAGGTGGAACGTAATGTATACCAAAGCCATAGCCCTTAAGGAGAATATTGCTCCTGTGCCTGATGCAGCATGAGGTCATGTGGCAGCCTTTTCTTCGTTAGCATGGTCTCTCGACCCCAGCCAATTCCCCAGCCTCAATTTATGGAAACATCTTTGTACTGAAGCTTTTTATCTTCTGTGAAATACAGTCTTTGGTTCACAGGGTGTTAGTACAGGTGCATGGGCAGACACAGAGGATTCTGCACTGGGAACCAGGCTGTCGATACAGGGTTGGCTTGTTGCCTTCATTTTCCTTGCAAACAAGATATTGCAGGTAACCACCGGATTAGATAAAGAAGCAGATCAGAGAAAATACTAGAAATAATGGGAAAAGTGCACTCAGTTTAGGCCAGAGAGTGAGTATTTGGACATCGGATGTGTATTTATATCAGAGAAAACTGTTGGAAGGCTAGAGTGTTATCCAGCACAAGAAAAAAGTACATTAGTCTATAATAAGGTCTAGTAAGATCCTGTAACTTTATGCACATAAACAGTCACTGCTGAAGTTAATGACACTACTTTTAAAGTTAGGTTCTTGATTTTCCTACCTTGCTCAATCAGAACCATGGCATCAACTTCTCTTAACAACTGTTGCTTGGATTTTCTCATAGAAAGCTTTTATGAAGTTCCAAGGTTAATCTTTCTTTCCTCCCATCCCCATTCAAGCTTCCTTTGTATCTTTTTTTAATGTTTTTTGTCAGCTCTATTGGTCCTTGAGCTTAAGAATACTCTCTGTGCTCATAATACATGAGGGGAGGCGGGAAGACAACTGGGGCCAGAGGATAATTACCCTCTTCTGTAGCTTGCGGTACCTCTCTAGTCATAGTATCACCTACGGGTGAACTAAAACATCAGGCTTATGAAAATACAAAAAATGGTAAAACACATACGTATCCATAAATCTATTTAAGCAGAACCAGTGATGGATGAGTGCGTTTAAATTTTAGAACCGTATTTCTGCTAACTTACTGGAAGGGGAATCCCATAATTCACTGGAGAGTCCCATTTCTGTGAATTATTGCCTTCATCATTTAAGGAATATTTCATCTCCTTAAGATGATCTCCAGCCACTGTAACCTGTATTGGGCTTTCAGCTATATTTCTTTATCTTCCTTAATGTATATGCTCTTGTGCAGTTCAGATTGGAGTCCCTGCTTTCTAGTTTCTGGAACTTGTTTACTCAAGAGACCTAAGTAAACACAGTACAGCCTTAGGATTGGCTTCTATTTTCTCCCTCCTTCCTTGTGATCACCACTTGTTTACTTCACCAGCATCTCCTGCAGCGCCTGAGCAGCGCCTCAAGCATGCATGATGTGCTAAAAAGGAAGCCCTTTAGTGTGCCTGAACGTCCAGTCATTAAACTGGTGGCAAGTGTTTGATCTTACGAGTAGGACACTGAGCCTGGTGACAGGATGACAGCTGGATTCCTGTCGCCTTTTAACACTTCACACATGTTACTAGTAGTTATGTGACCTCGTGTCCAATGTGGAGGATAACATCTTCTACCCTTTGCCTGTTTGTATCAGTAAGTGCAGGGCACTTGGGGCTGTGTAATTACATCTGTTCACTTGCCCAGGGAACCTCATCTCTGGTGGGCTTCTCAGTGCTGAGTAACATTCATCCTGGAGGGACCAGTTTTGAGAGCATCCCCAGTCTTTCTGATGCAGATATTTATTATTTTGTTCCTTGCTTAAAACAGCAGTAGCGCTGATAAATGCTGCAGTTGGCAGGGAAGAGCTTTAAGGAGCAGTGTGGTGGAGGGAGTGTCACACCAGGTGTGGGGCTGGGCTCTAACCACAGCATTTGGTCCAGGGATCAAGGAAGGAGGGAATCTCCAAGCCAGCCTGGAGCATGTGGCTCCCAACAGAAGTCCTTGTGGGAAGAAGCCCTGTGCTCTCAAGTTGTGTCTTCCCATCCTTGCTCTGGAATCTGAGGCTTATAATACTTGAGGTATCTTCTCTGAGTGTTGCTTAATATTCGCATACCACTTTGATCCCATGGAGCGCCAAGAGTGACTGCTCTGTATAATCCCTATAATTCTATCATTCCGTGAGTGAAGTGACCCAAGTAAAATTGGAAACATCTTTTATGCAGACCCAGAGCCAAAGCAGAACTGAAATTGTGTATCTGTAGGTAGTAGAAGAAACTAAGCTCAGCCACAGAACTCCTTTTTTAATTAGTGACCCAAAGCCTGTGGGAATCTTCCTTTCTGCTGGTGGGCTTTGAATGGGAACAGCAGAGACAGGTTAGCCCAACAAAATGCAGAAAGAATTTCTATGGTACTACTTCCAGTTCTTGTACATGGTTTCACTGTGCCCCAGATCTATTTAAATCTCCATGCTGGTTTTAGTGTTTGACAGTCTCCATGAACAAAAGAAAGGAATAAAGTAATTTCCACAAAATCATTGTCACTATCCTGTGAGCAAGGCAACCAATCTCAGGTCTGAGCCAGCTCAGATTTCACCTGTCATATGGCCTGGACCCATGGGTAGGCCATGAAGATCTGCCTAGGAAGTTTTCATTTTGGTTCTTCCCCTGCACTTCTTTTTTTTTTCCCAAAAAATGTCCCTTAAAACTTCTTAGAAATGTTTGTGTCTGGTGAGCAGTGGAGCCGTTGGAGATGGGTTAGTGGGCAGATCGAGGATATTTAAAATGGATGATAGATGGAGACCATTACAAAGCTATTACTGGCACACAATGTGTAGCTTAAATATCTTAAGGATATGCATGGTTTCGCCAGTAAAGGAATGACAATGTGAGCAGAAGGCATTAGCACGGGAGTGATCATGCTAATGGCACTGTGCCAGGCTTGTGGGCTGGGAGCAGGAAAGCTGAGGTCCCTGGAAACCTCAGCACCCTGCAACTCAGCCTCACCTCTTGTGGCAGATATAAGCACGGATATAAATGCTGCATCTTCTTTATTGCTTAAAAGAGCACTGTAAAAATCTGATCAGCAGGCATGTACCCATGTGCTTGGGATTTCCTGGGCACTTAGGTTAGTGCACTGGCAGTCCTGACAGGGACTGGTACAAAGGCTGGTGTGTGAGGTAGCTTGTTCTTTCCTCATGCCTGGCTGAAATCTGTGAGATAGAGATCCTTTCAGAAAGGATGAACACCTTTTTGCGATGTAGCCACGGGAAGCTGCAAGGGCCATCAAGCACTGTACCTGCAGGGCCACCTCTGAATAGCAAGTAAGTGATCTCCAGTTCCGCGGCTTCTTGCTCTGCCACCCGATGCCGCTGCCTGCCTTCCCACAGCCCTCTGTGCCACTGAGGGACAACACAATATTTTGCTTCTTAGTAAATATCTTTTAAACTGATGAATTCGAAAAGCACTTCAGATGACATTTACAATTTAGAACCAAAGGACTGAGCTGTGAATAATGAATCTTGCCCAGTAGATGGATGGCATGTTACCATGCAGTTCTCTCCCTCTCAGTCATTGTCAGGTGAAGCATTTTTCTCTTCCACTTGGGTTCCCTCCTGCCTTCCCTCCCTCACTCCCAGTATACACAAGACCTATTCAGAAATGCTTTATTTTGAAGAGCATGTGCAGAGGGAAACTTTCAAACCAATCAGATGTAATCACAGATCCATTTTTCTCCTGCTCTTCACTTCTTACCTTAGGGTTGGTTATTTATGATGTCCGAACTGAGGTTTTCTCCACACATCAGCCCATCTTCACCCAAGCATTTGCCAGCAGTCTCCCAGGTGCAATGCGGGGCAACCCAACCACCCATACCCCTGCCACCCCCTTGGACACGCTGCCTCGGTCATACAGTGGAGGACAGTGAACAGGCAGCCCCCCATTATCCCACAGCCCATAAGGCCAAATTAGAGATGCCACCTTCAATGCCCAGCAGAACTGAGCTGGGTCACAGGAGCCTCAGCACTGGGCAAAAGGAACAGCTCTGTGTCCTCTGTTTTGCCAGGCCCCACAGATTGGGTAAAAGGGGATTATGTACTAAGCAGGAGGCTCCATCACATGGGAGCAGGTGATGAGGGTTGCGCTTTCCATTGCCTTCAGCTGGGAGCCAGTTCTCTAGGGCTGTATTTCCACACTAAAGAGGGCAGGGCTTAGCAGCTTTGGTGGGTTGTTGTGTGGTCTGTTCTCCTGCCTGGGTAGGGGAGAAATCCTTGTGGCATATAAGGAGTCTTGCTGAAGAAGGTAAAACTATCTGTTGGTTCCTTTTTATGTTCTCTGCTTTCACTGATTGAATGTTTCTGCTTGGAAGGTTTTTCAACATCATGCTGCACAGCACGTTATCGCCCTGTGCTATTGTCTTATTCCAGAAGGAAGCTGTGGGAAGTGATGATTTTGGTAGTTGCTCTCAGGTTTTTGAGATGGAAATTATTTCTAGTGCTGGATGATCAGGTTAGGTGGGCTACTGTGGGTATCAGCCACTGGACTGACTGGTCAGTGTGGAACAAACCAGTAAGGCTGGATGCGAGCTCTTGGGCCCTGCTGCTGTATTGCAGTGCCTGGCTGCTCCCTTGCCTCCTACAGTAGTTGTGCTGCTACAGTAGGGTTTGATTGCCAGCACCAGTAAATTTTACCCAAGGACTGCAGTAGCAGCAGGGTTGAGCTGGCTCACACACAACTCAAAGAAGGAAAGGTTTTTGTTCCAGTTCTGGTAGTTGTTCTGCTAAAAGTAATTTCTCCAAGGTTAAAAAACCCTTTGTCTATGTCTACTGAAGTCTGCTGCCTTGCTCGTGCTCCTTGTCTTGTGTTTCTTGAGACTCTTTATATGATTCAGTGAGAAACATCAGTGAGGAAATAACATGTTTTATGACTGACTTTCAAATTGACTCCCTTGGTTGCTACATGGGTTCTTAAAACACCTAGATTAGAGCCTCTTTCATGTGGGAAATGCTTTTCTTTTGTGAGGACTTGCAGAAAGTTTGCCCAAAGCACATGTGAAGAATGTGCCTTTGTGTGGTAAGTACCCTCTCAGAGTAGGCTAGTACTCTGTAGTAGGATAAACTTTAGCTCTGTGTGGCATCATCTAGCAATCAATGGCTACATATTTCTGTTTTCACAAGGAAGGTAAATAAATATTGCAAACTATGGTTTACAAACCCTGCTTTCACGCTGAGGAGCAAGGTAAAAAGGGAATTAAATATTTTTTGTTGGTATATGTTAACTAAATGTCAAAGCTGCTTCTCCCCAGCTCCCCTGTATGCAAAAATAACAGTGCAGAGCCAGACTAGGAGATAGAAAATTGTCTTTTGGGACAGTTATTTGAAGCTGTAGCAGAGTAGCACTGACCACCCCTCAACCCATTCACACTCTGCTAACCTTAGCAAATAATTAGTCTCTGCAGGGTTACCTGAAGAGCTGTAAAGCTTTATTTTTTGTGAACAGGGAGGAGAAAAAATAAAAGGAGGGCTAGACCTTGCTTGAAATGTCTGGATTTTCCAGTGTGGTTACACCTTCCAGTTGGACTTTGAGACGGTGAAAGGAGAGAGACTTCCCCTCGAGAGCGATATAGATGAAACGGCTTAGGAAAGGGTGACTGGGATAGGGCCTGTGACAGGTTGGAAATGTCTCAGTAAAGGTGAGGGAAAGGCAGCACTGCAAATCCTGGGATTGTTCCAAATCAGATTTTTTTTAATTTTTTTTTTTTTTTAACTGGGAATCTTTAGCTGGGAATTTTAAACCAAGAAATGGCTTAGTGGTAGGTCTTGGATTGCTAATAAGCTGTAAACTTTACTGAACCTAATGTATTGATTGAGGTAATATTTTTTCCTAATCTTGTTCTTAATACTTATTTACCTTTCATTAAATGTAAGAAAAGTACTGCTGAAGATACTTGGTTAGGATTCAGGGTAGCTGCATCTTTCTACTGGCTAACTCCCTCTGTACACAGACTGAATAAAAACACCCAGCATGGGGCAGTTAGGTATATATGGCAAGCCCATATCGTGAAGTGGAAAGGGCCTCAGGTTCTGAACTATACACTGGGGTCACATTCAAACAAATCAGTATTCTGTGCACACACCCCAGAGCATCACCTCACGTCACTGAAATGAAGTTTATTGCTGTGGTACAGTAGAGCTTTTATGTCCCGAGCATTGCAGGCTGCAATGGCAAGTGTAAATGGGGTGACTGTGGTTACCAGGGCACTGATAGTGTTGGAGCATGATGTGGGAATTGCATTGTATTCAACAGCTATTTGCTAAGGCCTCAGAAGTATAAATAAATAAATGGCTTCCAAAGGCTAAGCAGGCTGTTCTGCTGAATTGGTCCAGCAGTGCTGACAGCACGCAGGCTCATGTGCTGCTCCTTGGATCACTGTTCAAGCTGCTCTGAGAAATCAGGCATCTTTCTGTAGGGCTTTTTTCAATTCTGGTTCTGCTGGAAATGCTCAGAGTAACAGCTTCCTAGTATTAACGTAGTATTTTTACTTCCTGTTTAAAACACAGCAGAAGTGAAGGAGGAAATACAGATTCTAACCAAAGATTGTTCTCAGGGTACTGATTTAGGTCTATGGACAAATCAACCTTTTGGATAAATCAACTCCTATTTGTAGCTCATGGATTTTTGGTTTGTGGGGGGTTTCCTCCTTCTGTCCCCTCAAAGGTGCTTGGAAAGCCTTCCCAAGCTCCGTACCTCACAGCTCAAAGGAGGAAAAAGGGGAAGGGGGGGGGGAATAATCAGTGTCTGTGTATGCTCAAGAATGTATGAGCTCTTGTAAAAGATGCTGTTTGTCATTGGAGCAGATGCTGTGTTTGAGGCACTGATTAGAGAGCGTGAGTCTTGGTTCAGTACAGCACTTAAGAGCTTACTTAATTTAAGCAATGGTCTAACGACTTTGGTGGCTTATTTGCACTCCCTTTGTTGTCAGGGCCCAACACTCACAACTGGATAAGGTGTTTTAAAATGTCAGTTGATCTGTTTTACAAAGGGGTTTTTTTTCTTTTCACTTGGAAGGTGTTCACAACAAAACGCTCTGTTCCAACATTGGATGTTCTGGAAACATGATTAGTAAAGAGCTTGCAAGAATTGAATTAGCAGGCAAGAAATTGCTTGTTTAGATTTACTCTGTGCAAAAACTCATATGGTAACATGAGCAGTTTCTCTTCTCCTCCAAATTCCTGGCAGCAAGTAGAAAGCAAATTTTCACCAGATGGTATAAGGGCAGTTCAAACTTTGTGTTACGTGTGTGGTGGCACAGGAGTGGGACTGTTAGAGGACAGGAGGGCTCACTGATAAAAGCCAGTGCATTGCAAACTATGGCTGGGAACCAGGTACTGACGACTCCTCAGGCTGTTACTGATACCAGAATTACTAAAACCAGTTTGGAGCATATTCTGTAGCAGGTGCAGGTGGCAGTACAGCCTCTAATCCACATGGATAATGGACATGGAGATCTTTCTTGAAGTCCTTTAAAACTAAAACTGTGACTGAGAGGGAAAGCTTTCTGTTACTAACTTCCCTTCCTGAAGAGTGTATGTGGGCGTCTGGTGGTGCTGTGAACAGTGTAAGCTGTTGAGGAGCTACTGAGCAGCATGGGTCTGCAACTTGCCAAACCCAGGTTGGGCCAACTCAGAGCTCTCCTTTCCTCTCCTTTCAGGGAATGTGGCTGACATGGCTGATCTCAGCCTTGCAGCGAAAACTGCTGCAAGCAGAGGAGAATGCTTGCTGTGCATTTTTACATAACCAAGCCTGTAGATGATTTTCTACTTCATTTGTTTCATAGGAGAGCTTGCAGTGGCTGAGCTTGGACTAAATACACAGGACAGTTTAGGACGTGCCTGAATTTCTGCTGAGTATTTGTCTGCGTGCAGTCCTGGGTGCCGATTTAAACTTCATATGACAAGTGTAATGGAGGGTGTAAATCTTCATCTTGCTTCTCATCCAAACCATAAAAATTAGATAATCTGGTTCATCCTGTAGCTCGTGTTAAAATGAGTCGTATATATCTGTGTGTATACACTTACATAGGGGTCATTACTGAAATTCCTGCGGTAATGGGTTCCTACAAAATCCCTTCCAAGGGAAGTAAGCCAAATAGCTTTGCTCTCTCATCGTTCCTACAGAGCCATCCACTGGGTCCCAGCAGGGATGTTAGTATCAACCAATCTGTGCTTTGAGTGAGGCCCCAGGAAGCATGGGTTCCTGGGCCAGTATTTCAAGAAAATATACGGCAGCGTCTGCTGCTTGGGAAAGGCAATGATGTAGTCAGACACTGAACTGGGACTTTCCCACTGCACAGGCTTGGAGGAATCCAGGTTTCCCCACAGCACTGGCTTCTACTGCAAAGCTGGTTTGCATTCGTTTTGCTGTAGTCCTAATAGAAACTTTTTCTCAGCTAACCCAGGCAGGGTTTGAATTCCCTACCATCGGCATCGAAGTCTTCAGGCTAACGAAGCTCAAGTCCATTAGCTAGCCTGAGGAATAGGCAAGCGAGCTTCCTACTCTAGCAAGCCACTAAACACTGTCTTCTGTTGTAAGCTGTATTTTAATTTCACTGCTTTAACACGTGTCATGTTAGATGGAGTTACTACAGGGCAAACACTGTTGTTTCTAACGCCCTGTTGGGATGATGGATGGGCTGGCATTGCAGAGCGAATCTGGGGGGAAAGGGCACTTACCACCACTGCATCTTTCTGTTCAGACCTGCACTGGAACTCGTTTTGGTCTGCCACACTGAACTTCTGACGCTTCTGCCTCGTTGCTATTGCACTGTCAACACGGAGCTTGTTTGCAATTAAGTGTTGAGATAGAGTAGTTGTGAGTGGGCCTCTAGACCTGTGGAACATCTTTTAAAGTGTATTAGTTGCCTTATTCTGTAATACAGTCTGGTTCTAACGTCTCTTCTTAGGAGGATAAACTCTTAGGAGAATCTCTTGATCGTATTCTTTTGCTAAAGAGCACTTTCCCAACTAGCTATAATGACTTGCTTTGCAGTGTCAGTGTGTTCTGCCTTCTTTGAGACCCCTGGCAGTTTGGGCATCAGGTGACTGCAGGACAGCAGGAACATTACGTTTAAGCACCAACTGTCGCATTATCTGGCCTAGCAATTTTTCTGTCATTTAGGACCCAGAAGTAGATTTCTCTTCAATGTGGAATGACTTTGTTATGCAAGGTAATTATTTTCTTCCTTTAATTTCAAATGGTTTGGGGTTTTTTTTCCAATCTGAAACCAAAGTATTGGCACAGTGTCAGCTGTAGGTGGGATTATAAGCAAGAATTGCCAAAGCATACAAATATTAAGTATGGATATTCACGCAGTCAGATGTTGCATGGGGGTTGTCTTCATTAAAGTACTGTATTAGTAGCTTCCATTATGTTGCTCTCCTGCAGTGCAAGCATTCTGGATCAGAAGAGACCTGCCATTTCACATGTGCTCCAGCTGTTCCCTTCACCCACCACAGTCAAGCCTAGTATTTTCTTATTTTTAATGAGTTACGTGCATGGAAAGCAAAAAAAGGAGAAAGAGAGAGGTTATTAGATTGCTTCCAGCATGAATAAACAGGGTGAGATCACAGAAGGGCCCAAGAAAGTTTTTCGCAGCTATGTGAAATGTTGAGCTGCAAGGTTGACTCATTTGCTTGACTGCTGCTCACTGTGACAGACCAACAGGGTAGTTGCCTTTGTCCCCAGTGCCCTTGTTTCTGAGAGCGCTGATGATTTCTGCTCTGTTTCCCAGTCTCCTTTTGTTCTTATTCTCCTGTTTTCTGGGATCTTTGTTACTGTTTTGATTTTGGTTTTGCTGTCCTTCAGAAATGTTTCCTGTCTCCTTATGTTGCATCCTAAAACTACATGTGGTTCAGGGCTCCAACCAATGGCCCCAGGAGGCCTGGTCATGGCTGTGATGCATGTTGTAGTCAAGCAAGCTGAAATCCCAACCCAAATCAGATCAGTCTGATGTAACTCATGTTTGTCATGGGTTCAGGAAAAGTTGTGTCCAGTGGAGCCAAAACAGCAAGGAATATAGTGTCCCTTCATAAGGTCTGGCCCAAGCCCTTCTCACCGCAACAGTATGGGCTGCACGCACATGCCCTGCCAGCTCTCGAGGCCCCTTGATCTATGTGCAGTGGCACACCCGCACTGCCATGCTGTGCTCTGGTACCTTGTCTCTGGCCAGTATGATGCCTCCTTCATCCAGCAGAACCCTCCCAGAAAGAGTCTAGATCAATCCAGTAGAATGCCCTAACAAGTGGGGGTGATCCAGGAGTATCACACCAATGTTTGGAAGCTCTTACCTGGTGGTGTTTGGATCCTCTCAGCCCATGTCGTACTGGAGGTAGGGGCTCGCAGAGCAGGGGTCCATCTCTGTTTTGAAAGACTGTTCCATCTCTTACAAAGAACTAGCATAACCATGACTGTGAACCCAAATGTTCCTTGTGCTTCACATCCCTTGCAACTTTGAGTAGTGGCACAGCAGTCTGCAGAAAGCTTGCTGACAGGAACACAAACACTTGCTGGCCTGGAATATCCCAACTCTGGGCATGCAACCAACAGAGCATGTAAGCTTCTGTTTCTCTCTTTCTTCGAATCACCTTTCTGCTTCAGGTAGTCTTCAGAGAAAAGGATCCGAACCTCCATATCAAAGCCATATACGCAGTGGTCATGATGGACTGCAGAATAAGTGAGATTTCTCTTGTGGCTAGGGCTGAGGGGAGGGAGTGGGTGCTGCTGCTCTCGTGTTCCTTGCTGCGCTCCTAGAACGTAGTAGGGCCTGGGAAGTGGCACTGGGCTGATACAGTTCCAGCAGAGTGGCAGTTTAAGGTCCCTATGCTCTAGCTACAGCTGATCAGCCCTTGCAATGTTAATTGCTTCTGTACTTCTTCAAACCCTGCTGTGAGGAGTAATCCAGCCCCTGTGGTGTTATTTGGAAAGAAAGGTGGGTTAAAGCTCTGGAGGTTTGATGGTGGACCACCAGTACTTAAAATCTGAGAACTCTGTATAGTCTGGAGGCCTTTATAGCTGTGCTGAATTACCACTGGGCTGAAGTATTGCAGGAATGCATTACCTATCTTGGGAAGCCGTTTGTTTTCATTTACTGCAGGAAGTAAAACAGGCTCAGGCTACAGACTGCTGGGTCTGTGCTGGGCTGTTACCCTGTTGCATTGGTAAATGCTGCCCTCGCTCAGAGTGCTGTTGTCACTGAGGTAGCACAAGCAGCTTGGCTTCTCCAGCTCTGTGGCAGAGCATAGGCATTGGGTCTTACAGCAAGGGATGTTTAGGCCAGGCTTGGCAGAGGATTAAGGAGGGATGCACAGGAAGGGCACAGGAAAAGCTGCAGAGGAAGGTGGGTAAAGAGAGTGCAGAGGCTTCCTGTGCCTTGCAGCCTGCCTCTGTGAACGCTGCCTGGCAGCTCGTGTCTGAGTACTCTGACCAGAGCCCAGACCTGACAGCATGGGTGGTGAGCACCTAACGCACAGCTACTAGGGGTGTGTCCATGACAGACTGCCTCTCTAGCTCAGGTCTTGCAGGTCTGCTGTGATGCTCAGCATTGCTGGTACCACTAGCTGGGCGGCTCAGACCATTTCACTTTAAGCTGCAATGTAAAGCTGAAATAAAGGGATACTATCTCAGTTTTACTGAAGGGGAGACTTAAACTAGTAAGAGCTTATGTATCCGTCCTTGTGGAAACTTTTTCTGAAAGCAGGTGTAAGCGGGTGAATGGTTAGCCAGTCAGGGTGCACTGGGTCAATACAGCCACTTAAAGGGTAGGACCTGTACCAAAACTCTGTCTTTTACAGATAATTTAATAGTGAACAACTACAGTAGTCCCTAATGTGCTGAAGAGAGCTTCTGAAGCAAGGATGGTATATCATTGGGGGGCAAGGTTAAACTAGGATGCATTTAAATGAACCAGACAGATGCAAGTCTCTGGAATCTGATGGGTCCTACTTGGGCAGGGACTTAGAGGAGCAAGTTCAGCAAAGGGACATGAAGTGAATAAGGGTTTGAAGCATGTCTCATATAAGGAGAGGCTGGAGAGAGCTCAGGTGGTTCAACTTGTGAAAAGAAGGCTCAGGAAAAGTCTAGCCAGTGTGTTTAAACCCCAACAGGATGGGCAAAGAAGATGGAGCCAGATTGTTCTCAGTTGTTCCCAGTGGAAGGGCAAGAGGCAGGGGGCCCAAACTGCAAGTTGGAAAATTCTCTTTAAACTTCAGAGAAATCGTTAACTGTGAGGGTGATCACATCCTGCAATGGGTTGCCCAGGGAGTGGAGTCTTCATCCTCAGAGATTTAAAACCTGACTGGAAGTAGTCCTGAGGAACCTACTCTAGGTGACCCTGCTTTGAACAGTGCATTGGACTAGATGATCTCTAAAGGTGCCTTCCAACGTCAGACTTTCTGTGATTCCCTGGAAAGGCAAGGGGTTCGGTGCAGGCATGTAGTTAGAGCTCTGTCTTTAACATAATTCTATGCTCTGCTCTTATTCCAAGATGCCTATTGGCAATCTAACTTTGAAATCTGTGTTTCCTGGCTTATGAGATCACCCATGGAGGTAGGCTCTCATTTCCTGAAACGATAAGAGCCCGACAGATAAGCAAAGGGCAAGAGCTTGCTCAATCTGTTAGTTATATAACCACATAAATATAACAGTCACTTTTCTTAGCATCAGGTACTTACTCTGTAATTGGTATCACTTAACGTATAGCGTTGTTCTCCATTTCCCTTCTCACTTTTAATGGTTGATGTAATTGCAGTTCTGCAAACTGTGGGAGCATACCAATGCATTGCCTGCTGTAGCAAGTCAAGTATGTATCTCCTCAGTGCGTTAGCCTGAGACTCAGATCATCATGGAACTGGGACCAAGTTGTGGATGCAGGTGACTTGCTTAGTATCATGAAAGGAACAAATGCTAAGAGAGTCCTTGAGAAGGAAATCCATAGGATGTTAAAAATAACAAAAATCCTTTTATACATGAATTACGGTTTTTATTTCTGGTACAGAAACTGCTGTAGCATTAACCCAACTACTGGAATCTTCACACAAGATAGATAGAAAATTGCACTGTGAATAGAAGCCCTGCAGATAGTGGCATGTGGAAAAGTTACAAAATGTGTTAAATATTTGAAAATTCACGACTTCTGGGAGGTGCATGTGGCTGGTGTATGAGCTGGCGCTTCAGCTGCAGGGCTTGTGGGGGGTACCTGGTTTCACTGAGCATCCTCACTGACATCTGACTTGGTTATGAGCTCCACCAAGCTTTGGGGATTCTCCTGTCTCTGCTTTATTCATGGTGGAAAATAAGCTACTTTTTACATAGGGATCTGGTTAATACCGACCCTGTTGGAGAACTAAAATCGGTCCCTGTTCTGCAGTCCTGGCTGCGGTGCGTGGCTGGTCGCAGTGCCGTTTGCTGTGCTTCACATCTGTGCCCTCTGCACTGTTTGCAGTTGGGTCTGGCAGGTTCCTCGCCAAGGGGCTATAAACGAGATGGTCACAGACACGGCTGAAGCTGTGTTCAGATGGCTCCCACCCCATGTACTGAGGACAACTGCTGAGCTGGAGGGATGTCGTAGAATGGAAGGCAAGATATAGTATGGAAATGAAAGGTTTCATTCAACCTTGCCTCAGGAGTTGATCAAACTCAAATGTTGTTTACTTTTTTGGTTTATTGTGTCTGAGAACACAGCCTGCCACCGCAGAGAGATGAACAGAACTTGGAGATGCAGCAGAAGCAGCAGCAATGACAGCAGGGGACTGAACTGATGCCTGTGGATTTACCACTTGGTGTTACAGTTATCTCCTTAAGCTCTGAGGCAAAAAGCTTGCTGGATAATGGGAAAGTAAGTTTAGCTGAGGTAGTGAGGATCATCTCTGCAACACCTGCATGTCTGAATAACACTTTTAGAAGACCTGGTCAGAAAAATAGTTTTCCTGCAAGAAATAGTCATAAAATCTCACCTTTGTCTACTCTGTACTGGACAGTGATGTTTCCAGGTTTGGGGTGGGGGAAGAGGAAAGAAATCACTGTGCTTCATTGTAAATAGCAGAAGAGCAAAAGCTCCTGTTTGGAAATACAGACAAGGCTCTCATGAGAGCTGTCCTCTGAAATCTTTCCACAGAATAGCACAGGGATTGGCTCTGCTCCGAACATGAACTCCGTCAGTTTTAGTAAACAAAGTATGCCTTCCTCTGTGGTGAGCTCCCAACTAAAATGCACTTGTACCTGTTCATGCCAGCGGCATTTAGCACCTTGCCTTCCGCTGGGTGCAGGGACAGGCTGCTTCCCTTCCCTGGAATTGCCTCACTGCTTCTCATTAACTCGAGTTTATTGGGATTTGATGAAAACCATAATCTCACCTCCCTGCCCCCTGTGACTTACTGTCCTTGGCAGGAACGAACACAGCTCTGAGCCGCTCACTTTCCTGCAGGTGCTAAAATGCAGCCAGTGTGCTGCAGCCTCTGTGTGTGACTCCGTGCATGGAGAGGTATTCGTGTGCCTCTGCTAAATGCTAGATTGGGGTTGCTGCTGGAGCTTTTGGTAGCGCCTCTGTTGGAGGGAGAAGCACGCTGCTTTGTTTACAACACAGACATTTCCTGTGGGATCTCTGAGAGCCTTCATTAGCTGTACAACTGGGGTGCAGGCTGCCACGTGGATCCAGTAGTGTTCTCGTTCCCACTGGTGCAGAATCTGGCTTGTCGTCTTGTACCATTGTTACAGACAAATCCAGCAAGTTTGGAGGGTTCCCCCACTTTCTTCACAAATTACTAATGTGTTCTCTAGAGCTTTGTTCTTACAGAGCTGTTGGTCTATCCAGCAACACAAGTGCTTGAAGGTGCACGATGAGCACGCCATTCAAGTCACCATGGTTATCGCTGTGCCTGAAGTTAAGCATACTGGCTGCTTGGGCTGGCACTCTGACAGAGCTGGAATAATGGGAATGTTTCTGGATTTCTTTTTTTGTGATAAGGACAAAGAAAACACAAAACATGGTGGTTCTACTTAATTGACATATGGCCATCCTTGAGAGTATCTGTGCTTTACATAGGTTGAATTTGTGAGGTTTTCTATTGCAATTCCAGAAGGAAAAACATACCCTGGCCTGACTGATCATAGGTGCATAGCTTTAACAGCAATTAGTTCCACTGATTAGGTTATCTGAAAAGCAGCCAGAGATATTGATCAGGAAAAAAAGCTGTTTGGAATAGTGGCATCTGAAACAATTGGGTTTAAACCAGTCAGAAATAAAGCTATCGATTGACCGAAGGGGATTCTTCTGGCCTGTAAGCATACAATTTTGCTTTCTTTAACTCAGCAGGATGCTGCAGCGTGAAATTTGAGAATCATCTTTAAACAAATTTTAAGGGGGGGCAAAAAAAAATGCAGTGGGGGCAGCTGAACACCTGTCAGAGAAAGCTACAAGGGATATGGGAAGCCAGGGTTATTTTCCTGATGTTTCTCAGCCATACATGTCAGAGATTGAAAACCTCTCCTAGATATATTCATGAAGCTGTAGAAGGGGTCATTGCTCAGAACCTGTCTGGAAAGGCCACATGGGCATCACTTTCCTGGGAACAGGAACTTTTCTCGCATTGGAGATACCTGAGCCATATTTACATACAGGGGAACACGGAAATGAAAAATGGTTTGTGGTATTGAGCAGCTGAGGAATCTGTACTGGAATCTGTTTAGAACTAGGCAAGCAGTCCTGTGCTGGTGGGGGGGATTTTACCTGGATGTGTTTTCCTTGAGCCTCTGATTATCTGCCTTAATTTGTGGCTGCGCAGAGGGGATGGCACGTGGCGTTATATTGAACCTCTGGATCAGGAGACATTTTCGGTAGCGAAATCACTCACTCTTAGTATTTCCCAGAGTAGTTAAAGATCTAGTTAAAGTCTGTTTCCCTTTCCTTTGTCAGCCAGTTATGGCAAAAGCAAACAAATGTTAAATACAGCCTGCAAAGACTCACAGTCCATGCACTGAATGCATGTGTTGGGAGTCCATCTGTTACCACGCATGGTCTGATGCGCAGGGTGCAGTTGCGTCTCCATCCACTGAACTAAGCAGCTGTTTGAGAGATGGTAACAAAAGTTACGTACTGATGATGCTTATGTTGCTAGGATGGAAGAAGCACCATTTCTAAATTGACCTCTCCTGTCTATAAAGCTTGAATGGGCTTGAGTCAGGGAAATGGAAATTTAACATTTCCTTTCCAAAATCTCTGTCCAGAGAGAACTGTGTTTCTTCTGTTGTGCCTCTCCCACTTTGGAGTAATGTACGGTCCTTGTTTGCTTGCATCAGGCAGAGGTTGTGTACCATGGATGTTCTTAGGGCTCGGGCTTCTGGAGAGGAGCCTGCTCTGGATGAGAGAGGGTTAAATATCTCCCATATTCTGTGTGTAAAGAAATATGATGCTGGACTTGAATTACCAGCCCTTGCCCTCTATACCAGGCTGTTTTGTATTTAAACACTGTTAATTGTTGCCGTTTATGATCATGTCAGAGGTCTCTGAAAACATCAACCAAGGCTGATGTCCTCATGCAGGCACAGAGTGGAACAGCTTACTGCTCCTCCTGAACTTGTCTGTTTCTTTCGTGTCACCAGCTCTCTTCTGGGAACAAAAGAAGTGAGATGTGACAATGTAAAGTGGCTTTTCCAACATCATGATGAGTGCCTGTGACAGAGCTGGGAAAACTGACCTAGAATGTCTCACTCCCAGGCCAGGGCTCTTGGCCCAGCCTCCTGTGCCGAGGGTTGCAGCCTGGGGAAACCCTGCAGCCTGGGGAAACCCAGCCCCCAGAGCCCGGATTTTATTTGTTCATTTTGTGTGCTTGGACAGCAGCCCCTGTGAGGCTGCTGTGTGAGACCAGTGCTGCCATGTGAGACTGATGCCAGGCTCTTTACAGTGTAGCGGGAACACTCCTGTTTGGGGGGGCTGCAGTAGTTTTTGGAGTGTGGTAGCTGCTCAAGGGTTGGTGGCAAGCCATTTCATCTGCTGGCTTAGTAGAGCAAGGAGGAGAACCAAAATACCCCTCTGCTTCCAGCAGAGGAAAAAATCCTGTGACTATCATAAATAGCTCTTCGGCTGAAGCAGCTAGGGATTTGAGCATGGAAACTTGCCATGGAAATAGCTTTTCATTACAGTCCCATCTCTGAGCGTTCCCGTGAAGAACGGCTTTGCCCGGCAGCAGGGTTTGGAAGTGTTGCCTTGCAGGGATTGCTTACTGCAAACCTGCAGGCTTTGTCGCCACCCGTGAATGTGGTCATTATCGCTCTCCCAGACCATAGTTTGCAGGGCAGGAGTGCTTCGAGCTCCTGAGAGCGCCGGGACAACACTGACGTACCGGTTTCTAAGCAGGGTCGGGAACCGCCGCTGCTTCCTGCAGGACCGCGCCGCTGAGGTGCGGGGGGGTGCGGTGGGGCAGCTGCGTACCGGCGGCTTTCCAGGAAAGCCCTGCGTATTTCCCCGTGAATTTTGAAACCGGCTGCCCGGGGCCCTTCCGCGGGGGGCTGCTGGCTTGGCTCATCCCACCCCTCAGCGCTTCCGGACCGAAAAAAGCCGCCCGTGTTCAAATGACTCGCNCCGCCACCTAGCGGGCGGCGCGGGGCGGGGCGGCCTTCGGCTTCCCACCGGGGGTCCCCGGAGCCGCCTGCCGTTCGCGAACGGGGTAGGGGTAAGCGCCTCTTTGCCCCGGGAAGCGTCGGGGCTCGTCGGGGTTGGTTTGGGGTGACGCAGTTCTTGGCTTCGCCCGCCCCATCTGCTGGTTCACTCTCTGCAGGGCGCCAGGCCGGCTCTGGTACCCACCTCGCCGAGGAGCGGGCGGCGGCGGCTTTGCATCCACCGTGCTCGGCCTGAGGCTGAAGTTTTCACAGCCTGCACCTTAAAAATCGCCATCAAATGGACCTTAAGCTTTAAATTATTAATGCGGGTACTTCTGCAGTTTTTATTTGCCCTGTGGAGCCTTTTATAGCTGCCTCAGAAGCTTCAAAACACGAGAGAACCTGTGGTAATCAGCAGACTCCCAAACCTGTGCGCTGCCCTCAGTCTGTTGTTCCAAGCTCTCACCTGTACTTAGTAAGTGCTCCCAACGTGCTGGGGAGACTTTCAGCTCCGCTGAAACACAGGAAGCGGCAAGTGCTCCATGTGCACCTCAACGTGCTGTAGTAAAGCGAGGGACTGATAAAGGTATTCTCAGGGAACTAACCCAAATTAATTGCTGTGGCTGCGTTTAGCAGCCACAAACAGGACAGCAGGAGATGCGAAAGCAGTTAAGGGAGGCAAAGCCTGTTCTCTAAGCTATCCTCACTTCAGGAGTACGGCAGTTCAGGGAGTTGTGGAGGTGCCAAGCCTTGCACAGCAAATTCAGTTCCCCAACCCTTTCCAGGGCATAAATTTCCGTAAAGGTGGGCAGGGTTAAGTGTAGGTAACTCTCTCCTGAGCCTAGGAAACCCATCATGGGGAGCTGATGACTGATAAAATAAGCCCAGCCAGCCTAGTATGCTGGGGGGTGGGTAGAGTGGTGTGGGGGGTAGAGTGATGTCTACTCCCACGTTAACTGATTGGCTGAAATAAGTTTTGGTTTCACGCCTGCCCCACACCAGTGGTTAACAACCCCACCAGCACTCAGCAGCAAAAACACAGCGTGCGCAAAGCAAGGAGAATGGCTTACAAGATGTACTGTGGTCTGTCTGGACAGGAGTTTAATTCCCAGGAAATGTGCCAGATGATAGCCCACCCTTAGGTGGCAGACGTGGTTGTGGTTACTTAGTGCAGAAAATTTATCGATTGTACCCAGCTCTGCCAAAGCAATTCATAAACAGGAAATGCCAGTGCAGCAAACAGTAGCATTTTGCCCAGAGCAACATCTGTGCTCCGAGCTGCTTACTGTAATAACGTAACCCAGGACAAATCTGTTGATTTGATAACACAATGTCAAGTGGTAAATCTGGATCAGCGTTGGATATATCCAAGATTAAGCATTTCTGAGGCAAAACCTTCAACCCCATTAAAAAAAGAAACAGGCCTTAACTCTGATCTTGGTACAGTGGTGTTAGTGGAGGTTACTTTGCTGATTCCGCAGACGTGACGTCATCTTTATTAAAAGGTAACTGAGATGACTAAGGTGTGTCAGCCTGGGCTCCAGCTCCAGCAGCCACAACTATGTTAGTTAACTTTTCTATCAAGTAGAGTCAGCTTTCTACTTGCAGAGGAAAGACTGGAGGTGCACAGAACCCATCCCAGCACTGTTCCCTCACACAAGATGCTTCCTGCAAGCTGACTGTGTGTTTGAAAAACATCTACGTTTGGGAAATGTTGAACAAAGGCTAGTAAACATGTCAAGACAAAACAATTACACTTAAATATGAATTTTATTGCTAAGGGTATTTTGCTCAAAATTAATAATGAGGACATAAAGTAAAAGTAGCAGTTAAGATAGTGCACAAGAACATGAAGGATCAGGGAGGAACGTTTGGTGCATGCTACCCTCCATGAGTTACATGTACCGATCTTAGTCACATCGTGAGGAGGAAAAGCCACAAACACGTCTGAGGAACATGGGTGTGAATTTTCTCCTTTACTCATCTGGCTTAGCTGGCTCCATCACCTATTGAATCTCCACTGAAGAACAACACAAAATGAAACCAGTGTTGTGTGATGTTCAGGGTGCCTCCATCTAGATGCAGCTCAGAATTTATTTCAGCACTAAAAAAGCTGCATCTGACAGACATCAGTGCAGTTTCTTCATCCATAAACACTTTCCACCCCCTCCTCTCTAGTTCATAAGCCTTTACCTGCTCACTAGAAGAGGCTGACTCCCTGCTGTGGTCTCCCCTGTCTGCTGGCATGGCAGAACCTCCAAGCCTCTGGCCCTGCTCACACCAGCAGCTGCACAAACCGTGGGCACAGGAGGTACTGGCCTGTGCAGAGAAAGGCTGAGCCATGACTGTGTATTTAGCTGGACATTATTACAGGTATGACCAAACCTCCCCTCTGTCCCTGAGTGACAGGTGGTATGGCCCTGTCTTTAGGAAGCAAGCCTGAGCTTCAACAGCCAGGTAGTTAAGCATGCTGCTGCTTTGTGCACCATGATGTTTCCCTGTTGAGATCAGAAAGGCTCCCAACACCTCCAGTGAAGTAACTGCTCTCCTCATTTTACCCTCTGGCACAGTTTTGTACGTTTGCTTTCTAACTTCCACATGCCTATGCTACCAGGATAGAAAAGCGGCTCGTGATTTCTGGGTAAGAGCAGCCTATTCTTACGGAGATGGAACTAGAATCTGCACTGTCAATTTCTAATGTTTTTCCCCTTGAGAGAGGGGGTAAGGTGTTTTGTTTCTCTTAAATGGAGATTTATATCCAACTGAACTTTTAAAAAGATCATTTCTTACTTTGAATTCAACCCAGGGATGTTTTACAATCAGCAGTCTTTACCTTAGGTACTTCACTTTAACTGGGGACCTAGATACTGTTATCTCCTGAAAGCTCAAGAGCCACGATCCCTGGCTGTGCATCAACAGCTCTTGGAAAAAACACAAAACAAACCCCACACCCCAGACAATAAATCACTCTCCTTATATTTCACTTTATGCTATTTGGTCACAATCATTATGAAATTCAGAAGAAATTACAATGATGATCAGTTGTTTTATTGTCCCCCACCCCTTACAAGCTACATATCATGAAGGGGAAAGAGGAGATGGCGGTGTTCTGCAGAACTAGTTATATTGCAGAGCATAAACTAAACAGCAGTGTGTAGACATGTAATCAGCTTCAAGGTTAGAAGGTTTCTACCCTGAAAAGGGTAGAAATGTTTGTTCAGTTACATTCCAGGCAGTCACCATCTCCTTCTGAGCTCAAGGGTACCAGGCCTCTAAGAGAACTGCAGTTGTGTGCTCCAATTCCCTTTGGCTTGGACTAGCAATAGGAAACTTTCACTTTAGTCCTCTTTTGACCTGCCAGCAAGTCCTTTCAGTACATATGGCTGACAACTCAGGCAGCTTGTGTCAGTCTGTGAAAGAACACCCATGCACATCAGTATACAGTTCTGAGCCAGTTTCTTGAAAGAAGTTTACATTCCCTGAGTGAGGCCTACTCTTAGTAAAGCAGCCAAGATGACATCTGTCTGTTTGCTTCCGATGACTTCAGTTTGTTGAGTTGGTCCTAAGAGTCATGAAAGCTTAGTGCTTCTCCTGGCTGCTACCCAAACTGTTGTCCAAGACCTCCACTGCTTAAATGTGTAGGATAGAGCCAAGTCATTAAATGAAAAAGATTGGGGCTTGATCTAAATTTCTCATTTGTTTTCATCTTTCCTGACATACCTGAAGGCCCATGAACTTCAAGGAAATTAACCTACTTCTGAGTGAAAGCATAAGACTTAATGTATTAACCAGTATGAATACAGGAAGCTGGAAGTATAAAAATAAGTCCTCTTACAAGAATGAACTTGACTTAGGCACCCTGCCTCTCTTGCCTGAGTAACAAAGCATGTGCGTGTGATTCCTTCCCCTGCCAAGCACAGCTCAGCACGGATTATGGCAGGATAAGGTAACAGGCCACATAATGCACACGACAGTGGCACTGCAGCTCGCAGTGCACAGCTCAGCACCGTGCAGGAGTGCATCCTGTAAGGAGCCAGACACGCAAGCAAAGCTAGCCAGGTTCCTTGGAGTGCTTTCCTTAGCAAGTCATGGAGTGAGGAAGAGACCTGCTGACTATGAGTGGGGAGTGTGCAGAGAACAAACCCAGGCTCATCTTTGCTCAAAACTAATTGCAAATAGTGAACCTGGTTCAGGAAACCTCAGAGGCCAAGAGGCTGGCGTGCTGTCCTAGCCGGGGTGAGGCAGCTGGGAGCAAAGTGCCTGTGTGCAAGGCCTGCTTGTGCTGTGTGTCTCCTGACTGTTGCTGCCTGCAGAGGGGCTCTGTCAGCCCAACGGGCACGGGTTGCTCATGTTAGCTCTCCTCCTGCAGACTGCTAGCAGTGATGAGCAGAGACATGAGACAAAGGCTTCTTCCTCTACCGTGCAGTTGGTACAGCATCTGAGGCAGCTGTTCCACAGACAAGACCACTTGCAAAGCTAAAGATCCATTACTTCCCCCTGCCTGGAGAAGAGGGGAGGGGGAACAACGAACACTGGTCTTCCTTGCTCCTGGTCATTCACATTCCTGGGAGAATAAAAGAACTGAGAAGTGCTGTTGCTTCTTAGCAATGTGCTTTTACATTCTCGAAGACAACTTCACCTGGATGGTGTGAGACAGGTTTAGGACTCCATCTAAGAAAATACACTACTAGCTGCAGGCAGGTTTGAAAACAAAAAATCCTCAAGCGTGGCTGGCTACCTAATGCCAAGGAGTTTCTGCTGAGCTATACATTTGTCTAGGGAATATTCAGAAGCCAGTAGTACATATATACCAATGCAGAGCTCCTGTAAACCTCCTATTTGGACCAGATTTTAGACCCCTCCAAAAAAATCAATTATTTCTACTGTGTTTACAGCAACAATCTGTTCACAGAGCTAGTGACTGCTACTGTGTTACACTGGTGCTCATATTGATCCTTACCAGTACAAATCCTTCTGACTCCAAACACCAGAACAGAATTCAAGAGCAGCACATGCCGTCTCCAAACACTTAACTAAGTGGTGCCTTTAAACGCTCCTTAGGACAGTTAAGAATCAGTTATTAAGATATCACTACTGAAAAATAACTATTGCATTTCTTACAGTTTAACAGTAAACAACATTGCCAATATATTATTGCACACAATCAAGGGTTTTTTGAACTACAAAGAGAAGGAACGGGTAATCTAGAAGACCCAGAATAATGATCCCAGAGCCATTCCGGTCGCTGCTCCAGCAAGCATGCCCAGTGCAAGATCCCCATCGCTGTCACGGTAACGCTCTCGAATGATGACGTGGTTTGCAGGGGGTTGGCCATAAGGTCCTAGGTAGTAAGAGATTGTTAGGAGATGGGCAAACCAAAAGAATAGCTCTATACCATGCCTTGTGCTTTCTTTCCCTCTCTTCCTTCCGCTGAACTCTATGATGATGTCAGCTACAAAGGCAGAATACATCTCTGCTTTGTATTTAGCCTTCCCATTTATTAAACAAGTGCAGAGGTCTAGCAACCCTTATAACGTGGAAAGAGTTTAATATCTGGGAGAAAAGCTCATCACAAACGTAAAACTGAATATTGTTCTGCATTTAGACTAACAAAAAATCTCTGGGTTACTTGTATCATTCGATTAAACACTTAGTGGATTTCATGCAAGAAACGGGTCTAAGAACTGATTTAACCTTGAAGTTAAGGCAAATAGTCTGGTTCCCCCCCAAAAAAAATTTTTGGTAGCCCTTAAGCCAGTGGTTTGTCAGAAACTGCGTGTCAGTTATTTACCCTACAATTACTGGCTACTGCTGCAGTTCAGCCTTCACATCTCAGACTGATCTGTGTGCAGTGACAGCTGCTGTGCTTCTCTTCAGCTGAAGATTGGCCCAGTAGGAAGGAATTAACCTAAGACTCCAGAAACCGCCAACTGACCCTTGCTCTGCAGCAGACTTGTGTAAGCTCCAACTGTTCTGTTTGGTGACTTAGCTCTTACCTGCAAAGCAAACACCCTAGTATTGCTTTCCCCTCCAGCCATTTCAAGTGTTCTTGAAGATACTACAATGGGTTTTGTAACAGATACTGAAGTAACCTAACTAATACGACTGGAAAAGGCTCTCAATGACTCCCAGTAATTTGTGACTGGGAACCTCATGAGAAGGGTTATATGGTTATGTCAATTCAGAGAACGAGCAATCAAGTCAAACGTACAGGGGTTAAGTTAGTTACTAGGAGTGAACTTGACCCCTAACATTTAGTTGCAGTAACCCTCGTGAAAGACAGTATTGAGGCTTGGTTACTATGTCCAGCCCATAACTAGTATCTTAACACATTGGACTTGCAAACTGTTTAGGAGAGTTGCTGTTTAATGCTGTGTTTCTATCATACAGGTTTCTGAGGGTTGACTTCCAAGGCCTGCTGGTACATTTTCAAAATGGTTCTTGGGACTTTCTACACGCTGCTGCCATTGTGTTTGTGTATATGACCTGTATCTTAGGACTTCACTAGCTTAGATGAGTAAAGCTTGAAGAGCTGAGGCATCTCCCGTGTAACAAAAAAAATAAGTCAAATGAAATAACCTGACAAATGCAGGGGTTTTCCCTGGGAAGAAAAAAAAGGAAAAATTCTGAGTAGAGATTCTTGTTTGCAGAGCCAGATTGTAAGCAGTTACATTTTCTGATTTCTGTTATCCATTCTACTGTAAATCCCAAATTCTGTGAGGCTGGGGGTCTCTGTGGAAAGCTAATCCTAAGATAAGGTGACTAAGCTTAAAAGCACACCCTAAAATTTTAGTCTCTCCTTTTTTATTGGGACTGAAAACTAAACAGACCTGAACAGAGCAATAGAAGAGTTCACAAGGGTGAATGTACTGCCGTACGGCAATTCCAGCATGCAGGGAAGGAACTAGTTACCACCATGCTTTTGGGAGTTGATTTACCTTTGAAACTTGCATTTAATTCTGAGGGCACAGCTGAACATTAGTATTAAAAAATTAAGCTAGGTATAAGAGCAACAGATGGATCAAAAGCTCCATCAGTGCCCAGTATGAAGTACTGAATCGATCTTGTTCTGGCTTTTCTATCTTTCTTTAGAAAACATGCTGCCTACTGTAATTGGAGAGCTCTGTGTGCTTCAAAGAGTTTGTTAAGTAATTAAAGTAAGTTGGGATCACATTGGGAAGGTTAAATCACCTGCCTCTTTGTGAAAGGTTACGGGGCTTGGTTCCAGTTACTAGTCAGGGTTCTTTCCATCACTCTCTTGTGCAGGAGTGGTGGGTGGTAAAGGATGGTGATTAATGGAATTAAAGCCAGAAAGAGCAACTCAAATAGCCTGTAGGAAGGTGAAGGACGTGGTTGATAACGATTACCTTGGTATGGATACTGATAGGGAACAGCATAAGCTTGTCCGTTGGAGGCATAGAAGACTTGAGGGCTGGTAGGGGGATACACACCGTTGTACTGATTGTAGCCATAGCCATAAACCTGGTGACATTAAAAATGCCCGTTACAAAAGTGTTCTTTGCTATGTATTCAGTTGTGCACTTTGTTTAGCTGCATTAGAAATGAGGGATAGTCAAAGTTCCACTAAAATACCCAGCCTGTGCTGATACAGTCTGTCTACTCCCTGGAAAGGATTTAGAACAGCTGCTTGGAAAAATGAGTGCTCCTAAAGACCATTCACTCTCCACTCTTCCTTGACGGTGAATGGTAGAGGTAGAGCCATGGCACCCTCACCAGGTTTCCTCTCTGTCCTCATGCCAATAGCAGCTCTCTGGAGAGCTCAGAAGCACCAGGTAGGCAGCAGCTGAACCCAAGACACCCCAACCAGCTTTCCCCTAGCACACTGTAAGTAAATGCCAAGTTCAGGACAAATACTCTGCAGCTGTATGTTTTGACAGCCCTTATGTTCTCCAAAAGAGGAGGCCCACTGCTAGCCCTGATAAAGCTCCCAGTACCACAGCTCTTTCTGACAGCAAGGGCTGGAGCAGACACGTAACTCGAACCCAAACCACCCCGATGCGTACCACTGCATTTCAGTCAGAACACTCCAAAATTCCCAGTGGATACTAGTTCAGTCCTAGTGCTGCTCTTTCTCTACTGCAAAAGAACTGTGCCTCCAGGAGCTGGTTACTGTGTTGCTATGACATCTTGGATACAACAAATCCTTATGTGTTAAAAGTAACAGCTCCAGTCCTTAAATCCTATTTTAAAAACTCCTGATTCTAAGTCCTTCCAGTGCTTACACAACAGGAAAGTGTAGTCACACCTCCTTCTGTTAAACGCTGCATGGCCAATATTTCTCAGTATTAGCCAAAAAACTTCAGCTCTGTCTCTAAGAAGCTTTATTTTCCAAGTTCACTGAGCAGCTCCCAGCCAAATCTGCCTCATCCCTTTCAAAGGAAAGCCATCTCAAATGGGAATCACAGTAGACTGGTCTGCCTTGTTCTCACTCTCCTTTTGTACAGACCTTAAAGCTGATCTACCTGTGAAGCACCACACTTTGGGAGGACAGCTTGAGTGCCTGAAGGACGGCAGCTTCAGCTGCCTCACTTACTTTAATACTTCCCAACTGCAACTCACCTCGGGTGATGGTGTGGCATAAGCTGTATACGGAGGAGGAGCTGAGGAAATGGCTGTCTCATCATACATCACATCAGATCCCACGTAGCCCTAAACACCATGGAAAGGTAGCAGTTACCACTGTGTCCTACAGCCAGCTAGTTAAGAGTAGAGCAAGGATTAAAACTTACTGACCCCAAAGAAAGAGTCACCTTCAGACGTGCTGCATGTTAAGAAAGCAGCAAGCACCCTATAAAGTGCTGCAAAAAGAAACTACTTGGGAGAGCAGAGTTGGGAGAATTTCTTCCCTGCATGCATGTACACACACATGTACGTGTATGTGCCAGCACAGCTACTCCTTCCATCACTTCATAGCCCCAGTTCTAGAACTTACCCTCTGGTTCATCCTGTTCTCAGATAAAAAAGTCTTCATAACTAAGCTAGCTGCTTCCTGGCACCCTAGAGCGGTATCACCAAGTTCTGCAAGAGCAGCTAAAGGAAACAAATGCAGTCGCCAGAAGTGGCACCTGAACATTTTAGCAGGACACTGTCACAGTTCTTACCACCTCTCACTTTCTGTCTGTGAAGAGACTACGAAAACACATAGTAAGAGAGGCTTAAATGTTAGCATTTGGGGGGCTCGGTTGTTTTTAGGGAATGAGTTTGCAAATGCCGCCTGTATTTCTGGTCCGCTTCTGAAGGGAGCCATGAGGCAACAGTGGTAACTTATTGAATCCATATACCAGGAGCTCTCAAAGATAATTAAGATTCATTATAGTAACCTTGTATTCTTGCCCCTAATATCAGGAATCTACAGTGCTGCTCTTAGTGCCCTATTCCAAGAAAAAAACCCAGCTCCTTTTTATTAATTTACAAGTGAATGCTTTAGTAGCTCAGTAGAGAACACTCCTACTGTACCTTGACTTGCGGACATGCTATAGCCATATCCCAAGTCAAACGTGGTGGAGATTCTAAGGGGTGCTTGAAACATACTGTTGAAGCACTGTATGAAGAGACAGGTATTTCCCCCACCTGAGAGAAAGTCCAGCAAACGCTCGGCAGTAGATGTATTCTGTTCTGCTACAGGGAGCTCCATGCAGGCACGTGAGACAAGCCTGCAAGCATCCGTAAATGGCACAGTTCTTAATCACCCTGCTATTCCAGTAATGTTATGGGGCACTGCTGGATGCTTGGTGGTTTTGAAAGCTGTGTCAGACACCTCCAGATGGACCTTTAGTAGTTTTGCAAAGTGCTGGTTTATGGTAGTACTTGTGCAGAGAGCTCCCTGCCCTACTTCAGTAGCAAGGATCTGCCTTGGCCAGTGAAGGTGATGCACTGGTGGGTTTCGGATGCCATCTAGCAGGGCTGGCAGCTGAGCGTGAGACATGAAAAGCAGCAGCTCCATACTCCTCGAATGAGGAGTCTCACACATAAGCATGATAAAGCCCCTAAACTAGAGCAGCCAGACCATGAGTGTTGTGTCCTCTGCATCAGGACGATTCCTTCACTTCTCATTTTACACCATGAAGCACCATAGCACAGCTGCAGTCAGAGGCAATCGTGTCCAAGGTAGTTTTGCTATGACAAGTGTTTGCTTTGGTTATCTACAGATCTGTCATATGACAGATGCCTCAGTAAGGTGGCAATGTTCTCGTGACTCAGCAAAAACTGACATAAGCTTCTCAAAACCCAGCACTTCCCCATGAAACAGAACCATCTCAGGTTGGTTCAGTCTAGCCATCTAAGGAAAGCTGCTGCTGGAGAGTACTCCAGAAGGCAGTCAGGAGGAAAAACAAATGAACAATACCCACAAGTGCATGGATGCGCTTCCCCAAAGTTAGAGCTCTCTACAGAACAACAAGACTCATGGAGAGGCTTTTATAATCCCTGACCTCTTTACTCCACAGCCAGCATGTCAATGCAGAGGCAGTATACTCCTCTTTGGCATGCGTGCATTCCCCTCCCAGCACCTCTTGCTCCTCCCCTAGTCTCTACGAAGAAGCATCCCACAACATAATGGATCTACAGCTGCTTTGCAGTAAGCTTCCTTTAGCTCTCCACCTGGTAGACAACCAACACTAGGAGTAGAAAGTGCATTTATACTGCAAATTTACTTTTTGCCAGCAGCCTCAGTGCCCTTAGAGATCAGCTTCCCAAACATTCATTTCCACACAGCATGTATCTGTCTGGACTCAACTGAAAGGATGACAGATGCTTGCGATCCAGAGAGGATCATTCTCCCCACCCACAAGCCTTATCATCATGCTCCTCGTGACCCTGTTTGTCTCTAGCAGAGAAGGGTGGAACATGATTTCAGAAATAAGCTGTTGGGTCGCACGTAACACCGATGCGCTGCTTCTCTATCAGTGTACAGTCTAGGTAGAACACTTACTGTGTTTGTTCTGGCATCCTGGAGAGCAATTTTCCATGCCCTGCAAAAAAAAAAAAAAAAAAAAAATTCCATTGTTTAGTGAAAAATTGATAAAGATTAATGGCACTTTTTTAGAACTATGAAAAAAACAAGGTTACCAACTAGAGGTACTGCAGGAGCAGAATTTAAAATACTGCATATATCAAAGCCTAATGATACTCTAAAATGAATACATAAAGGTGTCACACCAAAATTAAGAACTCATTACTTTCTCTGCAGAGTCAAGAAGGACCGAGGAGGAACACAAGAAGGAACAGATGCGGTTTTGAAGGTCCTCACTGTGAGCACAACAGCCAGGTACTATGCAGCCATGCTCCAGATAAGGTAAGGAATCAATGCACCGTGAAGGCTGGATCTCCTGCCTCGATAGTTGCATCTGTGCTGACTAGAGAGTGTGGGTCTTGATGCTATTGCACTTTGCACATAAAGTGGCCATGTTTCACACAGATACTCCCTCGCCATCTGGCTGGGAGCATGTTCGATGCACCACATCCTCAGCAAACAGAAGTTATCTAGCATACAAATACACAGTTCAGTTCAGAGTTCACAATAATGGAGTGTTCTCCCTTTCTCTACTGATTGTGATGTCCTTGGACTGTGCAGGGTGATACTCTCTTTGAAGAGTGAGAGAAATGAAAAAAATATTTCTGTTCAACAGATGTTGCGTTAACCCTATCAACAAGATTCTCTTCCTCCTCCTCGCCCCTCAGTGTTTCAAGTGACATAACTTGCAGCTAGTTTGCATGAGCTGGACAACTTCTTAGAGGAAAGCTACAGTTTTCTTAGTCATGCTTTTACTTGCTTCTAAACTTTCTTAAGACATGTCTCTCAAAGTCTGAAGGAAGGAAAATAACTAGGGGAAAAAGGAAAAAAAAGAAAGATGAAAGAGAAAAAGGCAGCAAAACCAGTACTCTGGCAGACTTACAAGCAGTCATCTGCACTCTCTGCACAGAGATTGACTGTCTTCCCATCGCGGCAAACAATCTGCAGTAAACAGTCTCTCTGCTTCCCCTCTGGAGGCTGGAAATCTGAGTCAGAAAAAAAGAGACGAGTTACGAAATATCTATAACTAGAATTTCATGATCCTATTTACTAGAAGGGAGGCAGTTTATGCAAAGTCTGGACAAAACAAACTGGGACCAGTTGTAGCTGCTTTCCCTGGCATCAGAACAAATTACAGAAGGAACTGAGCTGTTCTGGATTTTTAGGGTGTCCTCAAAGTAAGTAGTTCTGAACATCCCTCCTAAGAAATGCAAGTATCTTGCAGCAGACCCCACCCATGCTTAGCAATAAGTACTTGCCGGTACTTTGTCTTTCATTTGTGTCAGCATCGAGTACTAAAAAAATGCTAGAAGTGAATCTAGAAATTCTTGAAAAAAAGGCTTCCCATTTCTAGCCCTGCCTCTCACAGCCACCAGCACTGTAATTACACCAGCAGCTCTCCATAATCAGAGACACAAGTCCACTCTGAGCATCCCATTCCATCTGCACATATCGTATGCTGTCCTCACCATGGTTTAAAACAAAGTGTCAAACCCTAACCTAATCTGTTGCATGGAGATGCCATGCCCTCGGTATCTGTACAGGAATTTAGTAGTTGGTTGGGTTTGGTTTCGGTTGTTTTTTGGTTGTTTTGGGTTTTTTTGGCGGGGTGGGGGCACAAAGGTGAGTTGTGATGGGTTTGGTTTGGTTTGTTTTTTTCACAATTAAGTTGCACACTTCTCAGACATGTTTACTACTGCAGTAGTGCTGTAAATGGTATGCTGGGCAGGCACTGAGGTTGTAAAGAAGTTTCACTGTTACCTCGACATTCGTTCCCCACTCGGAGGTTGATGCAGTGGATTCGCATGTGGATTTTATCCTCTAGATCATGGCGATTTTGATCATCATAGAATATTAAGCGGCCATCAGACCACAGGTCAAACCAGTTCTTCTTCCAACGCCGTAAAATGGTACCTTAAACAATCAGACAGTCAGTCTTGAGGGCACGTACTGGGAAATATTTGTGTGCTAGAGTTAAAAAAACATAAACCAAGACATCCTTCACTGTTACCCCAGACATTCGGAGGTGCCAAGCAAAACCCTGTACTACAACATCCCCATTTGAGAACATTACAGAATTGGGCTCCATATTTACCTAATATTCAAAGTCACAGCTGAGTTTATTTTAAGTGCAACACCTGGTGCTTCAGCTCTACCTTGCTGCAAGCAGAGGGCATGACTAATTGAAGACATCGAGTTAAGGTGTCAGGTAAAGTTTCCAAGTCTCCACTTAGCACTAATTACAAAGCAGCGTCTGAAGCTGAATGCCACTCAGACAGGGAATATCCTGTTTCCCACTGGTACATGCCAACGGTCACGTGGAAATGCTGTCATGACAGGTCATTTTGTGAAATGTCCTAAGGGTAAAACAAACCAACCAACCAACCCCAAGCCCAACCCGCGGAGTGAGACTTGTTTTAAGAAAGACCTGGGAATTTTATGCTTGCTTCGAAGAAGTCAGACACAGTGAGGAGGAAAGGAGGTGAAAGGCCAGTGACTTACTTTGCCGGAGTAGCCATCCACTCTTCACAAACGCCATTGTTGCTTAATCTAGTGGACAGAAGAGGAAGGTGAGGGAGGGAAAAGCACTCTTCATTCAGTATTTACAGCAATACATTAGAAAGAAGCATCTCAATGTAATACCATAGATTTTAGCCACACACACACAGGTACTGTTGCAGAGACAAGGTCAATCCCAGCTGAAGATACTCAGGAAAGTATTTTAGAACTTAATAGATGTGCAATTGTAGCTGTCCAACATGACTGTGAGAGACCACTTGTAAGTTCAACTGGAAAACTCACAAGCTTACAGCTCCTGCTCTTGCAACGCGGGGAAGGGCTGGACTGGAATGACTGCTGCTTGAGTCACCACCAGTTCCGTTATCATTCCCTCAACATACGTGTGCTTCCTGTGTGCTGCAGTCTCGTTACTAAAGCACCCTGACCTCTTCGCTAGCTCCCTTTTTCTGCACTTCCTCTTCTGTTTTCACTTGCTAGCTCAAAGTTGAGCCAAAACAAAAGCTGAAACAGCTGAATCTTGAACAGGAAGAAGGAAGCTGCTTTTGTGACTTGTCCTTACAAATTGTCACTTGCTCCCTCCAAGATGAACTGAACAAAGTAAAAGGTAAGCCCATAAAGTGAGATTCTCATTTCTCCTCAACTTTTAAATGAAGCTTGAAATGGCATGGGAAGGACCCTGCCTTAAATTCAGGTTACCACATGGACATTAAGCACTCGGCCGCTGCAGTCGGGTTTATGAGCATGCGAAAGAGATCAAGCACAGGATATACTGGAAGATGAGGTTTTATTTTATAGCATAATGATGTTCTGACTATTGTTCTAAAATAAAATAATAAAACCACAGCTATCTGGATGGAGCTGAACTAGAAAAGGAAGAACAGAAGCATTTTAAGCCTCCCTTGAGAGGCCTGCCTTTTCTAGACATTTGTGGGGCTTGTAAGCCCAGATGAGAGACAGATAATTAAACCTACCAGATAACGTTCTACTCATGGCAGCATAAGAAGAGAGGGGGAGAGGTGGCATAGTACATTTGATGGTAGACAGAGGAACTCCCCCCAGGCAAGGAATGTGTTTAAAGCTGGGCGAGGAGGGAGGGACAGAAAATTTTGTTATCTTCTATGAAAATACAAAGTTAGCAAGCACCCTCTGATAGATGTATACATGCCATCTATTGTGTATCGCTTGTGGCTCTGTCCTCTTCACAGTACTGAGCAAATACTGTACCAGTGATTATAGCTGGCAGCATTCCATATTGAAGGAAGGCCACATCCAGCACCAGCTCGGGTGTGATGGTGAGAGCCACCCACAGGTAGAGTTTAAACTCCAAGATAAACCTCCTACTCTTTACTTTTGGAAAGACAAACATTTAGCTGACGGCTCACTGAAAGGGAGCATCACACTCCTATCCTGCCTTAATCCTGGTCACTGGGTCCTTTTCTGAGGTGTAAGCATGCTGTTGTCACCTGTCTATGGACAGACAACTTCAGAAATAGAGGCCAATGTTTCCTTCCACAGTAACAAAGTGGTACAGAGGACCTGAGCCCTGCTCTCACACTACCCCAGTATATGCTGCTCTCCCCCAAGATTTTCCTTTACAAGGGCATTTTCACAGGAATGGGTCTCCAGTAGGGCTTCCATGTCTTCCATTTTGCCCACAAAGGTAAAATCCCTGTATTAAAAAGACCTTTTAATAGTCTTAAGAGCCAATAAAGAACTTGCATGAACTTCAGTTCTGCTGCAAGTGCTTGATTATGCCGTTGAATGTTTATTGCTGCCTTTAAACCTACTCTGTTACACAACAGGGTAATTAGATTTAACATAGATGCATAAAGGGGAGGAAATGAAGAAGAAAACATTTCTCTTGACAAACTAAGCTGTGCCTGTGGTTACAGAATGCCCTAGAACTAGTGTCGCACCTCACAATGTCTCTCAGCTGTCCAGGGCTACAACAGTGAAAGAGCCTTCAGCAGCTGTACAGCGCTTTGTGTCTCACCTCAGATTCAGCAACTGCATTTTCCCAACGCAGAATGTAAGTGCCCAAAACTCTAGATAGAGAGCAAGGAATCACACCAAGCGATCTGCCAGCACTGAAGTAGGAGGTGCAAAAACAATCAGATATTCTTCTCTAGTCCTTCTTAAATATAAGCGCTTACTCTAAGTTCTATACAGTACTGACAACCAACCCACATTACGTTTAAAATAGTATTTGCACAGAGAAGGTAGCCTGGCACCATCAGCTGCAACTGAACATGGTTTGTTTGTTCAGTGCAACCAACAAGGAAAATCTGTTTACCACCAGCCTCAACAGAAGTTCCTTAGGGACTGAAATCTACAAGTAGCAGCACCCTAAACTCTACACACAAGTAAATGCAGGAAAGCAGTGGGGCTGTTCCTTCCTGCTCGCTGGAGCCGCAGTTTTCCTTTTTTGCACAGAATATAATGTGGAATACCCAAAGACCTGTTCCAGTTCACCTCTGGTTCTCAAACCCAGCCAGCTGGTTTGGAAAAAAAAGGAAAAGCAAACTTCAAACCCAATCAAGTGTTTCTACTTGCAGCTTGTAACGACTAGGGCGGTTTCATTAGCGCTGTCAAACCAGCAGTAGACCCCGTTCTGCTGTCCCTGCAGATGGAAATGGCTCAGCCCCACAGGCCTGAGTCCCAGATGCCCAGCTGTGCCCACGGACACCTCGCTGCTGCTTCAGTCCCACGCCTTCAGGTGCAGAACTACACAGAGCTCTGGAAGTGCTCACAGGTAACCCAGTTTGTCCTTCTCGAGATGCCTGTTGTTTGAGCTTTCTGGCTCTGTGGGCCTTTTCCCGTGAAGTTACGTTTACCTTTTACCCCTCAGTGTCTCGTTCTCCCGGGAGGTGCGGCTCTCGGTTCAAAACCTCTCCGTCGGTGAGTGTCAGAACAGGTGGTCCGGGGAAGCCCCATCCCCTCCTCCCTCTGCCCCCGGGCAGCTCCGCCCGACGGGCCTCCAGGTGGCCATCTGGCCCGGGACCCGGCCCCGATCCCTCTCGCCGCGCCAGCAGCGGCCTGCCCGCGGCCCCGCTGCCCGTCCCGGCCGCTCGCACGCACCGTCACCGGACAGTGGGCCGAGTGCGTCCGGCTCGCGCCGCAGAGGCCGCCCAGCCCTGCCCTAAAAGC
>VZTU01006256.1:360538-381715 GCA_013400835.1 Zapornia atra | reverse complement strand
AAGGGCGGCTAACCGCCCCCCGCCGCGGAACTGCAGCCGGCGCTGGCAGAGGCGCTCGGCTCGAGCTGGAGAAGGGCAACTAGGCTGTGACCACTCGGAGAAAACCGCCAGAAACTGGTTCGTGGTGGTCGTTGAGCTCTGGTGGTTGTCTGAGCTCTGTTGGGGTCAGCGCTGCCTGCACCTTGCGAAGGCCGAACGGGTGGGCAATGCGCTGGGTCGCTAGTTACTTACTCACCTCCACATTCAAGCTGTGCTTTCCATTTCTAACCCAAGATCTATGATGTAGTTGCAGTTTAAAATGAGGAAAGCCTCCTACAGAGATGTACTATTTCCCCTGGATGATGGAACTTTCCCTAGGCTCATCCTGGTAACACAGGAGGGAGCATGGTTCCTATCATGGCCATAAGTAAAAAGAAATTAAAAAGTCCTTGATTGGTTTGCTTCAGCCAATGTCTTTATAAGTTTTAAGACCAGACAATACAGAAATAGTGTTCATCATTGTTACAATTTTGCTTAATCTGTCAGCGAGCTCCTAGGCTTCCTCCTAGACATCTTTTCTCCCTTGTTGAATGCAACAGCAATTCTTGCTAGAAATCACATAGAAACCCTGTGATCATGTAGTTTGTGGCTGTAGTGTAGTCTGTGCTTTGATCTATCTTTGAAGTACCATAAAAGCAGTGAAGGCAGAACAGGGCGCTGGAGATCTGTCTGTGAACAGAAACAACCAGTAAGTGAGATTTGAGAGATCAAATTCTGTCGATGTAGGAGACCTTTCTCCGAGGCTAAAAGTATTCACCTTTCATTGCTGAGAAAGCATATATGGTTTAGAGGTGGGAACCAAGATAGTCTGTAGACTGGAGGAGGGACCAGTTTTCTTCTAAAATGAAAAATACTCATGAGGATTTGGGAGCCCCAGCAGATCGGGTCCTTGGTGAACAGTCACTAGGGGCAGCTACCTTTTTGGCATGTGTTCAACCTGTCGGCTGTCTGGCGTCCTGTAAAAATCTACTTTTCAGATTAGGTTTTAAAAACACTGTAAAATTAATCGAGAAACTTGTCCTGGTGTTTCCTGAATGAATTTCCTCCGCAGGCACAGAACATCAAGATTTGTTTGATAGCTGTTTGGGACCATGTCCCGTGCTTGGAAACTCCATTAGGGCTGTGAACCCTGAGTCAGGGCTGTTGTCATGGAGGTTCTGTGCCACCCAGGTCCTACCTGAGGGTGCACAATGGAGGCAAGATCCGGGAAACACTAGATCTTCAGTCTGCTAGAAGCTTGAGCATGTGCTGAAAACCTAAGCAAACATACATTGGGATTCTCATTTCATTGAATTCGGAAATGTTTTGCATTAAATATACTGGGATCTGTAATTGCCAATGAAGCTTTCATTGGGAAGTGTCTGACTAGCTGTGCTGCGGAGCTGAAAGCCTGAGTCTTAGTATCCTGGGTGAGAGAAGTAGAATATTTAGATGAATACTATTACAAATGTGGACTGTTTTCAAATTGTTTGCCAGTGAAGCGTGGAAGCAAAAGCTTTTGTTGAAATTTTAAGCCTATTCATAATTGCACCTTCGGTTTGGTCACGTTCAAAGCATGGTGTAAGATTCGTCCCCCACTAATAGCTTTAACAAAAATGTTTGGAATGTTTCAGAGTTACCAGCCCCCTTTTATTTACTCCCATTCACATCCTGAATCAAAGAAACCAAGGCTGAGGTTCAACTTGCCGGTTTGACTTACAACATAACAGTTAAAATTCCATTGGAAAATTAAATTCCAAAATGCCTAAGAAATTCCTATTTGATAACATTTATTTGGAAATATTGAGCCATATGGTGACTTCTAATTCTTTGTCATAACACAGCTGGCATAATGCACTCTTCAACACATGCTAAATTTTGACTGCTGCCAACATAAACGTTTGAAGTTTCAGTGTCATTTGAGGGGTTTCATAGATGCTTTATAGGCTGCTGAAATTTACATATCAAATTTCCTACTTTGGTTTGTAAAATATAATTCAACTCTGAACCAAGCAGGATGGACCTTTTCATGTAAACAAAACATTCTAAACAAAGCACATGCTGGAATATTAAGTACTATAATGCAGTTAATGTTACTCCAACTAACGCAGTGCTCAACCAGGCTAAAACAAATCACATTAAGAATCAGCATTGCTTGCAAATTAATGAAATGAAAAATATTAAAGAAAAACATTAATACACAGACCATACAACCATGGTTGCAACAGAAAGATCAGGAGAGCTGCTGCTGGAGAACACCAGAGTACGGAATTCAAAGAACAAGGACTCCAAATCTTTTACAAGGTTATTACTGTGTTTATCAGTTTTTCAGAGCTTAAATATGAAGGTTATGGGCAACAGAGAAGTAGTCAGGCATTAGGTGAGAATGGCAGGGCAAAAGATAGGTCCACAAATATACCGAGCTTGATTATTCAACTAAACAACTCTGCAATAGTTTGTACATAGCCTGTAAAGTTTCCTTGATGAGAGGGAGGTGGAAAAAGATGTATTTCTAGTTTTCCAGAACTTTCTGTTGTCTTAGCCAGGTATATTTTCCTCCCCAAAGAAAGTGCTCTGCCCAACATAAGGGTAGTCTGGAGTGTAGCACATCTGAAATATGAACTCACTGCCAACACAGCAGCTGATTCTGACTGATGTTGAGGACATAACACTGCCTTTACAGAACTCCACACTGTTTTCCCAAACCTATTGATGCAGTATTAGGAGAAAAAGGGCAGAGTAAGTGAGATTGAGGAATCTACAAGAGCTACACACAGAAAGTCCCACCACCACGCCAGTCAACTTCCTACTGTACTTGCAATTTGAAGAGAGGAAATGCAAGTTGCAGGGTTTTTTCTAGAGGTGGACTAGGCAGGGCTAGGATGTGGTTGGACTCGCTGATCTTAAGGGTCTCTTCCAACCCAGGTGATTCTGTGATTCTAAAATAGTCCCAAACAGAAAGGCAAATCATAGACTTGGACAGAAATCCTTACCCAGACTGCCTTAACATGCTTCTCTGCAGTGGAAAAGACTCAGCTCCTGCCATTCCTGGGGGTGACTGACTTACACCCAGCTTTAAAAATTCCTTGGTACATTTTCCCTGCAAAAATGCATCTGTGTGGTAAGGTTTTGTCACGTTGCCACATGAGTGTGCAGGCAGTGCAGGACAGCCTTCCTTCTGAAGAACTACAGTCCCAACAGGTCTCCTAAAAGGAGCATTGTCTTACATGTGAGGAGCTGCAGTGAAGGGGCCAGATTTTTAAATTGCTTTGGGGTTCATTCCACTCAAATTCACAAAGCACAATGTGTCCATGTAGCACAACCTAACGTGTCATCACAAAACACAGGGTGTCTGTGTGACGTATCTGGAAGTTTGCTTGCAGCCTGTGCAGGTGTTCTGCTCCAGCTGAACGTAGCCAGCCCAGAGCGCCCAGCAGCGCAGACTACAAACCATGCCAGGCTCCCAGGGGTGGTGGAGGCTTCCCAGCTCTCCTTAGCCCTGAGAGCTGGATTTTGCTAAAGGTGATGTGAGCAACAATCTACCATGTTGACAGAACAGATGAGCATTTGCAGAGCAGTTCAAGAGCTCAGACATCTGTGTCTAAGGAAAACCTGTGGCTAAAGCTTCAGAGGTGAGAAAAGCCTGAATTGTTTTTCAAAATGGGACTTGCCTTTAAACAGAGCAACTTCTGGTTAGCTCTACCATACTGACAGCAAGAGACTGAGACTTGCCCAAGTGCATGAGAAGCCGTGGCAGAGGTGGAGGCTGCTCCTTGACATACAATGGACACCATGCTTGTCCTATGTGCCTCCTCCTGTCCTGTGGTTTGTGGAGCACTCCAGACACCTCAGCATGTTTCTGCTATGAAACAGTTTCTTCAGATGCCTACTCCAGAGGACACAGTATGGAGATTTATATACAAATAAATGCTGTCTGCAGCTTCCTGGTGTGGGGTCCATGTAGCTCTCCAGGCAGCAGACTGCAGAGTACACTGAGAAAAACAGACAAACAGAAAGTCCAGCCAAAAGCTGAGGAACTTTCTGGGTGAGACTCTGGTATTTCATTGTCAGCTTCTATTGTTCAGGTCTGATTAAAAACAAAGTGGCAGGAGAAAGACCACGCGCTTGTCAGATATCCCTGCAGGTCACACCACTAGAAAGTCATTTCAGTGTTGGTGATGTGGCCTGTTTGGCAGGAACAGAATTTTGGAAGTCACTTTTATTTGTAGGCAGTTTTGAAAAGCATGGGATTAATCAGAGCTAGGTTTTTTGCAAGTTGCAGAAAAGTTCCTGTCTCATCATAGCCATTCTGAAGAGGAAAAAACCCCTGCCTGACACATCTCTGTTTTTAGCTAATATCTGTGTTTGGGCCTGACAGCCAGTGTCAGCGGGAGCGTTTCCTCCGAATTATCTGGGCAATGACTCTCGCCTTTATGTTGTCTATACCATTCCATCAGCATTTAAAGATAGTGTTACATGTGCAAAGGAGAGGATTTACACTCATTGGTGAAAGACAGACATGCAAGCGAAGGGGGAGAGATGAAGAGAGTAGTTACACTCCATTTCTTTGAAGGGACTAAAGCACAGGGAAAGTAAGGTTTGGACATGGTCATCTAGAAAATCCATGCTAATGTGATGAAGCAGATCTACACCTCCAGTTGCTAAGCCACTGTGTATCTGCATTCCCTTATCAGACTGACATAGCCCAGTAGTCCCCACCATAGATGATGTTGATTTGTATTCCACTTTACATTTGAAAGTAGGTAAGAAGGTCTCGGATACACGCTGCTTGTTAGTGGACTTGGAGCAGGAGTTGACTTTGGAAGAACTGTTGGGGAGGCATCTGTTTTGCCTCATTTAATTCTTGAATCTCACTGGAACTGATAAGTTAAAAGTCAGTTCCTTCGTCTTGTTCTGAAGGCCCTACTCTGTGTGCTGTTTGAATGTATATTGAGCCTGCCCTAGTAATCCAGCCTGCCAAACACTGGAACCTGTGGACATCATCATGTCTTCAGAAGGTTTTGCATCAGGTCCCTCTCTCTTCCAGCAGTCAGACATTAGAATGCCTTGTCACCATATGGGGGGGGTGGGCAGGGGGTGGCCATCTGTTGTTTCTTGGGAGTTACTGTGCTGTGTACTAGCTGCACTGAAGTGTGTGGGATGTGCTGGTGTTCAACTTCTGCTTTTTATAGGGACGTACTCCGATATCTGCATCTCCCAGAAGCCTCTGCATGCCTTTTGATTAAGCAGCAGGAGCTCTGGCTAAGAGCAGAGCTTCTTGACTGACAGTGTTTTATTTCTGCAGCTGAGCTCTGCCACACAGTCCTGAGGTATTCTGGTTTTCTCTGAATGAAAATAGAAAATCTGACAGCTACTTTTCAGAAACGGCCCTGAAAGAGGCTCAGTGCATTCTGAGCCCAAAGTTCCAAGTTCTTTGCTAAGAAGAATTTCTGCCAAGGTATGCATTCCCACTGAGATCTCTGACCGCGCTGCAGTGCTAGGGCCACCACACAGCGCACAGCCATCTGCTGTTGCTAAGACAAGCCAGAAGCACAGTTCCTCTCGCCAGAACAAGGAAAAGGCCAGCATGGAAGCGTGCCTCAGAAGTGTCTCTCCTCATCTACCCCTTTGTATTCAGGTCTGACGAATGATCATTCTAACCTAATTCTTTTTCTTTTCAAACCACCACTCTAGGCTGCACTTAGTTTTCCTTCTTCTAGAAAGGCTGCCAAGGATGGAAGTCTATGCTTAGGTTGAACCAAGAACCATCCCTTCTCTCCCTCGCCACTAAAAGATATCCCAACAGTGCTACAGGGTCTGGCAGCTTAAATTTGCTATGATAATTGGAGCAGAAATGTTATCTCCTTTTGTTTCTTTAGTGTGTCAGGCCTGGAAGTGTTTGCTGATTGCTATAAAACACCACCAAGCCAAAGATTGTAAAGATTTCCATTTGAAGCACCGAAGGTTTTTCCCCCATGTTAATGTGTTAGGCCAGCACTGGAAGAGCCAGCCCTTAATTAGAATGTAGTGAATAATACTGCAGGCAATGCTTATTTGTGCAGTAGTTATCCTAGAGAGGATAATGCTCTCCATGACGTACGTTCTTTGCATATACAAAAGCTTAAGAGACAATTACTTGACAATTTCTATGTACCTTGCAGAAAGCATTCACCAGAAACCAGTGATGGGAACAATCAAGCTCCAGGCATGGAGCCAATATGCAACTGATTTTTACAGTGTGTGGATCAATTGCTGCAAACCTCATCTGTATAAAAAGGCTTCCAAAAGCACACTGAAAGCTCTTTACAGGACTTGACCCATGATCTAACAATGACTAGAAATGGAAAGTTCTGTTGCTGTTTGCATCACAGTAATTACAGAGGTTTGGGCACCTCTGTGCTCTGTATGTGTGCAGACAAAGAGGCATCCCTTCCTCCAAAAACATGGTACAAAATGATTTGATACAATCCATCTCAGAGACCAGCCCACCAGGTAAGGTGCTGTCTACTTATTTTGAACAGGTTGATCAGTTGGCTCCAAAGTAGAAAGCTGTTTTTCAAAACCATTCAAGCAAGACAAGCAGATAGAGTGATTTCAGGGATTGTGGTTTCACTGGAGTTTTATTGCCAGCTATGTCTGTATTTCAAGGTGCACTGTCTGGTTTCCCATTCTGCAATAACATTCAGCCAACATCCATGTCTTCAGAGAAATTATTTCAGCCACAGACATAGGAGCTAAGGCAGTATTTTGGACATTCTTTGTTCAAGTGTCACTAGACTTTGAAAAAGCTACAGACCTTCAGAAAAGATCTGTTGGACTTGAATTTTTGCTGCTGTGTTTTGGCTGGTACCCTACCCAATGGGTTTTGGTCTCAGCCAGGCCCTACTGTGATATCAGTAAGAGAAAATCATATTGCAGGACTGGCATTTACGAAGTTTAGGCATATCAAGAGAGTTCATGTTTCCTCAGAATTAGCCCAGTGTGAGAACTAGTAGTCCTCATTCAGTGCAAAAAAGATGTCTGCTTCAGGCAGCAACTTCGCTGAGACAGAGAAAGTACTGACTGGTGGTTTTGATGCAGTGGTTCAGTGAGCAATTCCTAAGTTAACTGCTTATGCTCACTGGTCATTCCTTAAAGTCTTTAGTTCAAAGTGGGACAGCTTTCTGGAAGGTATGCTGTAAAGGTGAAGGAAAACTGCTGCATACATGGGTGACCATGTAGTGGACTCAGCGTGTGTGAGTTCAGATTAACTGAGTCTGCTCTTGGCTTCAAACTTGGTGACCGAGTCAGTGAAGGTAATGGCTAATGTGGAGACATTTCACTTCTGAGCTCTTTCATGGTGCCCTTTTCTTTGCCAGGCACAGACCCATGGTCATGTGATAATTCCTCTTCTGCCAGAGCCTAAACTAAGCCAGATGAGTTATAAGGTGCAATAGGATTTCCTGGAAGCTTCTTTGGGCTGTCCCCATCTGTATCTCTAGAAATCCAGATTTGCCAATTTAGTAGGTGCCTGAAGAAGCAGTTAGGAATCCATTTTATAAATAATCTCAGGAGGTAGGTGCATTATCCTGCTTCTTAACTGTCTGAGGCACTTTTCAAATCCCTCTCTGGTACCAATTCATCCCATCAAACTTCAGATAATTCATTTAGGCACCTGGGCAATGATGTCGTTGCTTTAGATCCCCTCTGTAAGCTCAGGAAGACAGGAAGGCCTCTCCACGGAGCGCTTCTTCCCATCTCGATCCCAGTCACTCTTTGGGGGTGCTGTTATCTCTCCGCTGAATAAACAGAAACCCTAGAGTGATCCTTCTCCCAATTTAGGTGTATCAGGGGCCTAGTGCTAAGTAGAAAAAAATGGATGTAGCATTTCTTGCTGTATCTTGGAGTGTGCTGAAAATGTGGTCCAAGGTGACTTCTTCCCTGAGAAGCACAGAGCACGGGGGTTTATGCACTCACTTTGACTCAAAGGGAACATTGGCCTCAACATACATAGCGGCTCTAACACTCTCTACTGCTCACTTGAGGCAGTTGCACTGCATAGGAGCAATTATTTCTCCAAAGCCTGCATAAAGATTTGTTCGCTCTTTCCTTGGGGAAGAAGGAAGGACTTAGAATAGTCCTTGTAGTAGTCTCATACGTACTGCATTGCATTGCCTTGCACTAGCACTGAGCTCTGCCCCACACCTAAATAATTCTTGTCCCATTAAAAAGCGTAGGCACATTTAAAAAATGCTGGAATATTTATATTATCCTTAAAATACACATAAGCAGGTGATGACATCAAGTTCCCTTTATTGACTGAGCCTAGGATGCTTTACTTTCCCGAGCTGAATTCCCTAGAATTTGTGAGCTGCAATCATAATTCCTGGAAACTTCTGTCTCTGAGGCCTGGGCGCTGTCATTGCCAAGTTGTGCTGCTAATTGACTTGCATGCTTCCCTTTTGTTTTTATCCTGGAACCTCTGTCATTAATGTTCTCACCTCTGGATGTCATTAATGCTCCTGGCTTTGTGCTCTGAATTCAAGAGGAGATGATGACAGAAAGAGCTGTAAATTAGATGACCTACAGCGATGCCCTTTCCTTATGAGACAGTAAAAAGCATCCCCAACAGTTTACTTAGGAGCTTGTCATTTTTCTTTTATACTTCATTCGTGGAGCATGTGTGGGAATAAAACACATCTTCTCCATATCTAATAAAACCGTAACAGAAACACAACATGGACACCAGCTTTTGCAAATGGATTTTTCTCCCATTTACCTCCATGCACTTGCCCTCATCATAACTTCCCTTGACCTCCTGGGAGCCCTTTGCTTTCACACGAAATGAAGGCACAAACGATGCTGAGCTGAAATAGGACTCCCATTTTGTACTTGAGTCAAAAGACTGCCAGCAAAGGAACAAGAGGGTATCTGGTTCCTGGTGTCACTCTTTATACCATGAAGCTGAAATAAAGATCATCACTGCTGGCATCATTTCTACCAGCCTCAGCTGAGAGGACTGGCAAGGGGTGAGGTACACACTGAAGGGATGGAGACAGTAGCCCAATTATTTTCATGTCAGTGACATACTGAATGTACTCAGTTTTCCAGGGAATAAACAGAGCTTTCAAGGGGATGGGAACAGCTGAGAACACTCTTTTGATTTACATCTTCTAGCACTCTTGTCACATGCGTAAGTGCTGTGAAAGCAGCATGTATATAGAAGATGCTTATTGCAGCTGAGAAGACATGACTGATTTCTTTAAAAACTCAGTTTCACAGGAAGAATAGATCCAGTATAACAAAGCCCATCACTTGCACAGAGAAAGGTTCTCACTCTAGGAGCTGTTATTGTGGTAAGATACAACTGTTATGAGCCAGCAATACTTCAAAAATGCCTGCCTGCCTATCTAAAGAGAAAACCTGTGGAAATACAACCCTCAGAGGATAGGTTGTCTACCAGTATGTGCTTATCAGTTGCTCGTCCCTATTTGCCTTGGGCTTGTTTGAAAGTAATTGTTTAGGGGGATAATTGACTGTTTTGTTTCTCTATTTTGGTTCACTTTAGCCCACTTTGGGCTCTGGTTCATCCAAGCCCAGCAAGGTGCCCCACATCTGTAACATCAGGGTAGTTTGCATTCTCTCTTCATCCCACATCAGTTTGTACTCTGGCTGTAGTCTGGAGCGAGCCAGCTGGCACTCTGGACATGCGGATGTGGGCATGGGCAGTGGGAGTGCAGCTGGCCCCAGGAATAGGAGCTGAATTGAAGCGTGAACCCAGAGTGGTGTGGCTGTAGCCACTGTGTCTGTCATGAGGATCTTGCATTTGTTTTGTTCTTTATCTTCACTGCTGAAAGCTTCTGCATTGGCAGAGAAAAAAAATCTGGGACACTGAGGTCAGCCAGCTGAATTGGGAGGAAAGTGCAGGGGAAATTCCATGTACCGAGAAGCTGTTTAGATAGGGTGTATCTGGCACTTTCTGGGTACTTGCAGAAAGGCAGAGACCTCACAATGCTCAGAATTATTAATTTGTTCAGTGTTGCTTTTTTTTTCTTCTTGGACAGAATTGAAATTTATCAGCAGTGTTTCATAGCTTTGCCCTGTGTTTCCCCTAAGGTATAGGTTACATGGGGGAGGAAGGACGCTACAAAGAATACCAGACACAGAACAGTTTAGAAGAGCTTCATATAGGCATTAAGAAACATAAAATAACACAGATTCAACAGCAAGCATTGTCCCTATTCCCACATGCAGGACTCTGAAGGGCAAGGCAATACAGAAAGCTGACAAGCATAATGTCTGCATTCCTATGTGTGACTTACTCTCATTGGAGTTACTTACTTCGATTTCTTAGAAAACTATTTACAGAAGTTTAATGATGATTGTAAGCCATGCTTCCATCAATTTGAAGTACTACAGAATTATCTTTATCTGCATTATGTTTCTGCCTAGTAAAAGAAATTTGGGTCTTACTGTTGTGTGATGAAGCTGATATTTGTAACATTTTCTTTGTGACTAGATGGTACCTTCTTAAACTGATAGTAGGAAGAGAAAGCGCTGCAGGTTCACCTGAAGTTCAGCATCCAACCTTATAATTTTAGAAAGTTGGCTTTGTGGGAAAACATGTAGCTGTTAAATTCTGTAAACTATCTGTGCTGAAAAGTAAAATGCTGTTGGGGGCCAGCAGGATTGAACACCTGCCATTAACCCACCAGTGAAGCAATTACAATACAGCAAACACAGAGTCGCTATAAACTCGGTTTATGGGAGTCAGGTTCTACTTCACCAATTACTGCAACATTAATTTACTAAATCCAAATACTTCAGAAAAATTAACTAGCATCAGAAAGTCCTGGAGAATTCAAAGTCAGGATCCCCATAGAAAGCAGGACTTGCTGACAAACACACTCTTGTGTTAAGCTGTGCAAGCTGTGAGAGCACCCAACATTTGCAAACAAGTGTGAAGGATTGCATCTTTTTGCAGAAGTTTGCTAAAAACAGGAGCATGTACCTAACCTGGAAAAAACCCCAAACCAACAGCACTGCATACTTCAGAGGTTTAAAAAAAGCATTAGAAATGTTGGTTGATATACAAGCTTTCTTGTTGCTAGTTGGAGACTTGACACTTGTCTCTGGAAAAGCAGTAATGTTCTATTCTTCTCTGGAAAATGTGACACATTTTACTTGGTTGAATGGATTGTATTCTAGGCACTTAGATCTATAGCTGGAGGAGGAGTTTCTGCTTGAGATCATTAACTTATCTGCTGGCAAATTCAGAAATTGAAAGGTGAAATCTGAGGCGCTGAGAAGATTTGAAATAGTCTTAATTCTGTAAGGTAGTTTAACCTCAAGTATCAGAGAACGTAGTTGAAAACACTGCTTATATCCAGGTAAGCAATAGGGTATTTTTATTTCCTGAATGTCTTATGGATCAGCTTCAATGGAGGGTCACGCTTTGCTTGCTCACTAAACTGAGCCATGATGCAAAATAGCATATTGTAACTGAAGTTATCAACTGAAACCCGTATTTCCTTGTGGTGGAGGGCTGTGAAACGTGAGCTAGCCGAACTTCTTCATCACAAAAATGGTTTCTGGACCTGACCAAATACTTGTTTGATGGGGGAGTTAGCCACAAAAGGATTTCACAGTTTGCAGCATCAGAATAATGACAAATACACTGACTGAATTGAGTTACAATATTCTGTACTTCCCTGGATATTACTCAACCATAAGAAAAAAAGTGCTGCAGAACGTGGTATGGGGGAGAATATGCTTGCCTGGTAAAGGTCATGTCCCCATCAGGTAGCATGAGGTTGGTAATTAAAATGAGAGAGGGGCCCCCAATCTGGCGGGTCAGGCTTTGCGAGAAGGCAAATGTATTCAGTATTGTCCAGACTAGACATAGCTAAACTGCACTTCCCTGCACTCACATCTTCACAGCCACCGTCAGCCTTGTGGCTAATGTCTAATTAGCAATTAAATAATTGACTCTTGTTGTTGGGAATGGTGTGTGTGCCACGAGGCCTGGCAATATATGGGACCCAAGGAAGTTTTAGGTACAGGCTTGATAGAGAGTGAACACAAGGAAGAAATCTTTAATCATATCAAGTTGTAATTCTAAGTAAGTTCTGACAGTAGCTCCTGAAGAAACCACTTCTCTGTAGGTCCTTATCATTGCCACCTAAGTGTCAGCATTTGGCTGGATCACTTGAACTTTCCAAGCAGAGTATATTGATAGGCAAATGGAAATCACTGGTGAGTGTTATCACAGAGGAGGTGCAAAGAGCACTGAATGTTCACGTTTTCTTTAAAATGTCATGGAAATGTCTGGCAGATAATTATCATCTGCTTTTCAGCAGTAACTACTCAAGACTCATCTCTGCCATTATAAGCACTTGGACTCGGAACTGTCAAGCTGAGTTTATTAATCTTAGTGGATGTTTCTGCTTTAAAGTGCTTCAGATGTGTATTTGAGTGAGACAGGTATCTATCAGAGCCCAAGTGCAGAATCATTACCATCTGAAACTGTCTCAGTGCAGTGTCTCACCGTTGCTAATTTTAATAATTTGGAGTAACTTTAAAAACACTGTGAAAAATGACAAAGCCGAAGGGCATTCAGCTGTCAAATAGCACAGCTTTTGGAAAGGAGTTTGTCCTCTAAAAGAAGAAAAATGAGTTCAGGTGTTCTGCAAATGGCATTTCTTTCTGTACAGCGATAACACCACTTCTTCCCAATGAACTGGGTAAGAATTGCAGCTGGTGAAACTTGGGCACTGCGTGTCCATATAAAATGAACTACTGGCTTGTAAGCTGCTGTATGGAACAAAAGCAGCAAACCTTTATTGGATAAAAGAAGAAGCAATTTCAAAGAAATTTAAAGCTTTCAGCGTACCTCCGCATGCCTGCAGCTCTTGGCCTGCCACCCTTCTCTGAACAGAAGACTTTGTGGGACAAGTGGAGCTGGTCATCAACTTTCGCCCCTGTGATGGGATGGTGATAGAGGTCAAACAGGTGCAATTTTCACTGCATTCAAACTCAGGCTGGAACCAGGGTTTTAATCAATGGATCTCCCCACAAGACCTTTCACCGACTGTCTGGCCTTGGCGCACTGAATATGCCAGCTCCCTGTGTGTGCAGGTACCTGGTGAACACTGGGGCTCCAACACAGCACTGCCATGTGTGTCTGTTAGCAAACGCTTCTGTGGCTCTGAGCATCTGTCTCAGAAGGGTGTTTTCAGCACCAGAATGACTCCCAGAAGAGAGACAGATGGTACCATCTGTAGTCTTCTGATTTCCAGCCTTAGTGCTCGCTGCGGTCTCACTGGGTACATCTTTTATTTAGGAATAACTCGTTCAGTTTATGCTCCCAACTGATTCGCGTTTAGAACTGTCCTAAAAATTTCCAGGGCCAGTGGTCATCTGCTGCCTCTTTTGTGCTTCTCAGGAAGCTTGTTTTGGTGGAAATGAGTCACATCCTTCGAGTGTGCTTCACCCATTGTATTGTCAAAGCAGAAACAGAGATAAAGAAAAAATGTACTTGGGGGAATTACCAGGCTATATACTTAGATGTGACACAAAATCACTAAGCAGACTTAGAAGATGTTTAATAGCTACCATTTCAGTCAATAGCATAGGAAAAATACTAAATCATGCTGTGCCACAGTTCTTAACTGCATATGTATGTATTATCCTAGGCTTCTCTTCATTTGGTTGCAGTTTCAAAACTTTGCATAGTAGCTGAAAATACAGAGAAACATACTGTACATTCTTTATGAGGAGCAATTAGTCTCCTACCAGAGGAATGTCAGGTATTGTTTTCTTCCCAACTGGGGCAGTTTCAAGAAGAAGGTAAACTGGCTTTTTATTTTCCATCCCAAGTTGCCATGGTAACAGCATATAATCATCATATTTGTAAATAGCAACTACCCATTTAACTTCACAGCCACTTGGAACAATTTTTTTGCCGCAATTTTAACGCCTTTGAAATGTCCAACTCTGTCTTCTTACAATTTTACTGCCAGTATATGTAACTATTCGGGGACATTTCTCTTTATGAGATCTTCAGTGATGTAGTAGCTCTGTAATACATGTGTGTGCTGTGTGTGTTTCTGTACATGCACAGACACAGTTAAGATGAACATTGTCTGGCAATGGCGCATCCCATTATAAATCTGTATTTTTCAACTTCTGGCAGCCTTGCCATGTTGAGGCCACTCAGGTTGAATGCCATTCAGCCCAATTTACATTCCAGAGATTTAGTCTGTGCTGATAATTTGAAGTTTCAGGTAATTTTTTTAAGTTGTAGCTAAGAATGTGGCTGTGGTAGAAAACAACATTTCACCTTCACAGAGAAGATTCTTGCAGCTTTTCCAGCAGCCCCAGAGCAGGGCTGTAGAGCACATGGATGATGCTTTGCTGTCAGATGCAGCATTTTGCTGTCCTACTAAGAATTAACCCTAATTTGTCCAAGTTTTAATCCTCTGGAAAATTTCATCTCTCGTCTAGGCAATCTTGCCTTCCTAAAATTCATAGCTGGAATTTGCTAACGTTTCTACCTGCATAAAGCACCAGTTAGTCCCTGAGAACTCCTGCATGCTGCCTGACACATGTACACCATCCCCATCTGCCTGCACCAGTCTACTGCTCCAGGACTGGTGGCCCTTGGTCTCTGCCTGTCTTCGCTTGGGTTCCATGTAGGCTGGGGAAAAGAAGTGAAAGCAGACACCGAGAGCCAGAGAAAGGCAGAAAGACTCTGTTCCATGAGACCTGCACATCTGGTTAATGTCAGACAGGTATGTAAGGCTTTGCAGTGTAAGGATGCAGAGCATGTTTTTAACAAAGACCCAAACCTCTCTGGCATTCCTTCCAAATGTTGTCCTTTCCCATTTCCACCCCATCCACCTTACATCTCCAGAAGACTGCTTCATGTAGAATTACAAATCAAGAATACGGGTTTGGGGTTTGACCTGAGTAAGTGGTCTGCACTGGGATCTTGTCAGTTGTTTTCCATTAGGAGAAACTGAGACTGAAGTAGGGTACTACTTTGATTTAACCCTTTTCCAAAGAATATACCAAGGTCCGTTTCCTTGGGCGCAGGAGGAATTGAGCAAAGACAGTTTCTTTACTCATAGTACTTAATCTCTTCCAGTTAGCAGCTGGCCAGACACGTTTGTTCTGGCCACAACCCTAAAGCCAGTCCTCCTTACTGCTGCTTTAGCTTTCTCTGGCTCCTCTGTCGAATCCTCTGGTGCTGTAACTGTCCTGGACAGACACACGCAATGCTGTCAGTCAGTATCAGCCTGCCGACTGCTGCACCTGGATGCAGCTGTCAGTGAAAGCCCTTCACCCACACAGCTTGCATTGCGGAGCGCTCTTGGATGCCGTCTGTGTTTTGGGTAGTGGCACTTAGTGTTCTCTTGGTCTGTTCCATACAGAAATGTATTTCCTACATATATCCTGCATAAAATACACCTGTTTGTATGTGTGAATTCCAGAACACAGCCCTTATTCACAGCAGGACATCATTTTGAAGAAAAAGAAAAAAAATCCTTGCAGGTGCACCAAAATTAACAATCTCACTGTGCAAAAGTGAGCATACTGCTAACAAGAATTACCAGACTCAGATGTGTTTGAAACATGCTCAAAGCTTAGGAGTACTAGAAAAATATTTACATTTTTCTCTTTTCTTGCTCCCAGATTCTAGGAAATGACCCTAATTTTTGCAGACCGACTTTTGAACTGAAGCAAATACTTTCTGGTGATTTCTGCTCTAGTCCTGTTTCATATTTTCCAGTAGACTGGAATGTGGGCAACACAGGCTAACTCGTTCTTTGTGGTAGTGCCTGGAGAAATTAATAGAATCAGGAATCAATGGCCTTAGTGATAAATAAGATCCAATATACTTTTCCACTTTAGTAATGAACAAACAAAAAAGGGCATGGAAATTAATTTTGTTTAATATATTGAAATAATGACATTATTTTTCTTTCCTTCTTCACAACTCTGAATTAACCCTACTTCTCTGTCTTCTGCAATTCATTGGCACCAAATAAAAAGCAAGAGGTCAGTGGCAAGGAATACAAATTGGCTTCCTTTTCTAAGTGCTATTATTCTTACTCTTGACTCTAGTAAATATAGGACAGAATTGAATGTAGCATTCCCTGACACTGGGGACTAACATCCACTACTGACACCAGTTTGAACAATGGTAAACACTTATCTGTAGCAGGTCACTTACCTTGAGGTTGGGGGTGGGGGATTCTAACTGGTTCTATGAAAAATTTTTTCTTGTTAAATTCTTAACAAAAGAATTTGTTGGTTTTATTTGTCGAGGCTCAGGGTGACTTACAGCACTATAAAACCTGAGCAGGTGTTCACTGTGCCAGAACAACTGCTAATGGCTGACAGGTCTGGGGAGCCTCTACTCTCTGCTTTTGAAACTAAGGGAGGTTATGCAGTGCTTTTGACAGTATTCAGCAAAACTTTAGCTGATGATTTGCATCACTAAAATAAGCCACAGCAGTACTGAACATTTGTAAAGCCCCACTAAGTGCCACAGTGCAGCAGTACTGCTTGTTAGTGCTTACTAACTGAAACGTGGGAAATACGTGCTGCCTTCTTACCAGCTCCACCTTTGAGCAACCATATACCTCGACTACAGAACCTGTCCACGTGGTGATCAGCAGGACACAGTGGCTTAAAGTCTGACTCCGTTTATGGAAAAGAAATTTAACCAGTAGGTTGTGGATTTTACCCTGTAGGTTTATATTTCTCCGTATTACAACAGAATGGAGTTAAGCTGATTTATGAGGCTTTGATATTTACATACATTCCAACTTCTGTTTAATTTCATGTCTGTCTGTAAGTTTTTTCATTCCTGGCTTTCGGGTGTTTGTTTGGGATCATTATGAAGTTCTTACCATGTTTTCCGTGGCACATTTTCAATCCCCGCTATGACGGAAATAGCATTTTGTCTGGCTATTTAACTGCCTAGATTGATCACTTTCATTATATTGTGCTTCGGAACTAAGAGCCAAGCTGACTGCCTGTAAAAAACCCTACATATCATGGAGAAAGAAATGCTGCAGCATAGCACACTTACTTTCCTTACGTTAGCTATGCATGGAGTAGGTACGCGCTGAGTGAAAGTACTTGAGCTGCCCATAAAACACACTCAAAAGCAATGGTTCTGTTGGCCAATAAATCTTTTGTGTCTGAACTTGAGTTAGATCTATGCTACAGCTGGTGTCCACATGGACTGTTTCTCTCAGAGGCTGTTGTGTACCTGATGAAGATCCCTGTGAGGGACTTATTATAGAAACGCGCGTATCCTGTATGGAAATCCTCACAGAATTACACTCATATAAAAAGGGAATGTGTCCACTATTGAGAGAGTCAGGGATAACAGTATTCTGACATATTTTCCTATGGTTGATGTGCCAGCAGTGTTCTGGCAGATGCCCTCAGAAAATCACATTTGCATATTTCTCCATCCTCATACCACCCTTAGACTTGTGTTTGTCGCCTAAAGTATTTGATCAAAAAATACACTTCTGAAGACTTTGAATGATGGAGTGAGTGATAAGGCCTACAGAGATGGCATTTTGACCTTGTGGGAAAGGCTAAGAAGGAGAAGCATGAGAAGAACTCTTGAATGGTAAAGAAAGGGGTAGGAATGGAAGAAGCCAAAACCAAGAAATCCTTGTGAATATTCTTGCAGCATTTGGCAGTCTTATTGAGGGCAATCAAAACTGCCTAAAATCTGCCTTTCAATCAAGATGCAAACTCTTAGGGGTACTTTTTAAATTACTGGCTCATTTGAGACTGATGAACAACAAAAGACAAGCTATTAAAATCTATCCCAAATTAATGTGACCCTGCACACATGTCCATTGCTTGCTCTGACTTGGATGCCATTAAGTTTTGCTTTCTTTTGACTTTATATTATGGCTTTAAAATACACACCACAACTCCACAGCACCAAACCCCACCAAACAGAGTATGAAGACAACAGTCAGTAACCATCCATCCATCCATCCATCCGTTTATATACAAAACTGGGAAACAGCTCCCCAGTGTCATGCTACTGCAGTAGCTCCTCACTGCCACTGAATGTGAGCTCCCCAAGTCAGCCACCACCTCTTCAGGCAAGCCCAAAGTACCATGTACATGCTCGTATTTCCAGAGCACTTTGGGCCATGCCAGAGGAGGCAGATGACAGCAGTGCAGAATTGGGGAGGGAGGGCGGGGGGGTGGTGTCATATACTGCAGAGTGCTCCACAAAGCATAGGAATTCATTTTGGAGCAAAGAGCAGCTTGCTGTAGCAGTACCTTTCCCTGTAGTGCTTTCATTGTCACTTCCTCATCTCTAAAAACTGCAGCCCCTCTGACAGATATATTGAAATATCTAAGACTGCATCTTCCCAAGCATTTTTTTTGTACCGTTACTGTGGCTACAGCAGTGATGACCTCTCATGCCCCAGACAGGTCTCTTTCCTCTTACCCAAATGACACTCAGAGGAGAAGCATTGCGTTGCAGTGCTGGCAACATTATTTCTGGGTCATAGAATTACAGAACCGTTAAGGTCGGAAAAGACCTCCAAGATCATCTAGTCCAACCATCCCCCCACCACTCGTATTACTCACTGAAGCACATCCCTAAGTACCTCAATCCAACCTTTCCTTGAACACCCCGAGGGACAGTGACTCCACCACCTCCCTGGGCAACCTGTTCCAACACCCAACCACTCTTTCTGAGGAGAAATTTCTCCTAATAAGTTGCTGTTATCCTCATTCCATTCTTTTTTGTAATGTAGCTAGAGTCAGTGCCCCAACTCTCCATTCATTGCAGTATTCCTCTGCGGCTGACCAGCGTGATTGATGAATGTCAGTGTGCATTTCTGGGACATGGATTACAATAAAAGGGAGACATCTGAGGATAATTAGAAAAGAGCAAGCTGTCCTGTCATAAATGTCAGCAAGCTGTGAATCAATTTGCAATTCTGCCAGAGAGAACATCATCACCTCTACAGTTCACTGCTGAAACGATGACATTGTACAAGAGAAACATCAGCAAATCTTCAGTTTTATTAGGTTTTAAAAATCATTTCCATCTTTTTGTAATTTTTTTCCCAATCACGTTTATATGTTTGTATGCTGACAAGGGCTGCACGCCATACAACCAAGTTATAGTTAATATATTACCAGACTGATAATTGCACAACCAGACAGCGACTGGCCTGTCTGTGTGCTGGCAGCACGTTAAGTTTGGACTGTTGCTTTGTGATCTCTTTTGTATCAGCTTTTTGGTTTGGCTGGAGTATTTCCCACACAGTGTATGGTATTACCTCATGGCACAAGTTTAAACTTAGCATTCAGGAGTTTGCAGAGCGCCAGCTGGCATGAAGGGTGATACCACTACGATGATGAGAACTACGTGCAGTGGAAGCACTGGAAATGGTATCACATTGCACATCCCTAAGCAAGGTAAATTTTAGTGAAAAGAGTTACCTGAGTTCTGAGGTTCCTGAGGCACCCCATAATGTCATTTGTGTGGGGTGTGTGGCCAGGGCTCAACTAGTTGTACTGGAGAGCTTCTTTAAGGAAAGGTCAGGAGTCTTCTATTGCTATCCCTTTGGGATTTCAGGAGTTGTTGGTTTGCCCATAATATTTGTCTATCCAGACTGGGGGGTTCTTACAGCAGTGGGGCTGCTGCTCAGAAACCCCGAGTGCGTGACCACCAGTTCTCACCAGAGGCAAGACACTTGGCCATTTGCCTCCTGCCTGATGTGCCTGGTTTTGATGCCAGCATCGCTCTCCCCAGAAGCACAGTGACTTAAGTGTCCACATGCAAACTAGGAGTAATTAATCCAGCGCTTGCTGTCATGCTGGCAGTCCACTCCTGGGCAGTGTTAGACACAGTGCCTGTCGAGTCCACCTCTGAAGTAACAGCACTGTTTGCACAGGCTGCTCCGGGCAGAGCCTCTCTGTTCGGGCTGCTTCCAGATGCTCAGTCGTGTTTCTGCACAAGTGGTTGAACAGCACTGAGGATTGCTGGGGCCGGGGCCCTTACCACAAGCATGTGCATCACTTTTTTAAGGACCAGCAATATGAATTCTGCATAGCTGTCACTCTAGTCTCTTCTGATGTGTGCTCAATAATGTCCACTGCCTCTGGGCAAAATTCATCTACCATACCCTGCTATCTTGTCCCGTCCTCAGCAGACACTTAGTGCTTTATCCAATGGTTAATTCTGGATCTTGTAAGATGAGAAGTCTGCATGTGCTTTGAGGATAAAACCAGGACTTTGAGGGCTCCGGGCAGGTCTCAGTTGGAAGGCTGGCTTCCACCATCAGTTGGACCGAGTTTGTTAGGGCACGCCCTGACCTGACACCGTAAGGTCTGTTTTGCCTCACTCCTCGTATCGGTTTCGTGCCGAGGCCGGTACAGTTCAGGAGTGCAGGGACTGCCCGCTCCGAACAAGAACCACTCTGCTCACGAGGAGCTGCCGCCCCGGCCAGCTGCCGGCACCCCCGGCCGACCCTTCACGTCTCCCCCGCGCCGCTCCATCCCTCCCCGGCAGGGCCCGCAGCTACCAGCCCTCGGCTGGGGGTGCGGGCAGGGCGCGCCGATCACTCCGGGAGGCCCGTTCGGACAGGGACCAGAGCTGCGCGGGCGCTCGGCCGGGCCCTTCCACAGGCTCGCAGGGCGCCCGACCCCGCGCAGGCAGGAGGGCTCGCCGCAGGGGGGCAGACCCCTTCCCGAAGGAAAGAGCAGAACGCTCATGGCTGCGGGGCGCAACGCCGGCGGCGGCTCCTGCGGGACGGAGGGAAGGATGCTGCATGCCCGGACCTGCAGCGCCCGGGGATGGGAGCGCCGCTGGGCAACCCAGGCCGGGAGGGAGGCAGGCGCCGCCGCTGCCTGACGCAGCCCCAGCGCGACCCGGAACGCCGCCAGCAGCGCTCGCCGCGGGCCCAGCTCCGGCCCTTGGGGGGTGGGGTGAGTCGTGCGCACGGGCTTCCGGGCACGTGACGGCGGCTTCCGCCCCCTCGGCTAGGTGCGCGCGCCCCTCCCCCGCGGAAGTGACGCAGGCCGCTAGGTCGGTGCGCAGTTGTTCGGTGCGGCCGGGCGCGGAGGAGCCGGAGTCGCCCGGCGGCCACTACTCCCCCTCCCCCCGCCTCC
>VZTU01006256.1:333212-360328 GCA_013400835.1 Zapornia atra | reverse complement strand
CGGGCCGCGGCGGCGCGGGCAGCGCTGCGGCCGATGCCGAGGGAGAGCGCCGCGGCCGGGCGGAGCGGCGAGTAACCTTCAGCGCGGCGCGGGGCCGGGAGGGCTCTCGGTAACAGGTGTCCGCGGCCTTGGAGCGGCGGCAGGTGATGGGCTGGTGGAGGGGGCAGCCCCCGCCTCGTCGCACCGCGCGGGCAGCGGCCGCCCTGGGGCTCGTCCCTTTTGCTCTCCGTCGCTGCCGGGAGCTCGGGTTACCTGTGCGGGGTAGGTAGGCTTAGAATACGCGGGGCGGCATTGCCGCCGCTTTCTTGGCGCAGGCTGAGGGTTGTCCGGTTGGTAACTTAATAAAAACTTGGTGCGGCGTTACGGCGCTGTGCTTCGGTATGGCACCCAGCGGATCCGGCAGCTGGACTTCCGAATAAATAGCATCAGTAAGCCTCCTCTGCCTGCGGGAGGCTGTGCATTGCTTGCGTGTGCCTGCATCTGCCTAGTTCCCTTTGTATCTGTGAGCTGGAGGAAGGAATAAAATGCTAGCTGTCTGTAGCTTCGAGGAAGAGTTGCGAGGCAAAAAGGAAAAAGGCCTGGTGTGAGCAGTGCTCTTCTAGAACCTTTGGGGCCAAGCCATAAGCACCAGCCAAATGATGAAACCTCTTCCCTTGGAAACGTGGAAATTTGGGGTTTAAGTAAGGGGATGTATGCAGTGCTCAGCATGAGAAGAGCTAGACTTAATTTGTTCTTAAATGTTCGGTAGTAGTGGTGTGCACGTTACCCAATTTGACTAGACTTTCTGTCTGCTCTAATACGGTTTTGCTGCAAGATGTATAATTGTTAATGTCATAAAACTTCTGTGCTTGTATAACACACGCTTCCCAGCCTGTATGCTTGGGGTAGTAATTACATGCCTTAACTTTCAGGTTAAAAAGTAGGAGGAATTAAGAGGCTTCTAGAGATTATATCTCAGTTTGGAACTTGTGACAGTTTCGTCTTATTTCAAAAAGGAATGGGGAATAAACCAAAAATGAGCATAATGAAAAAATGTGCAGGAAAAAAATTTGCAAACAAGTAGAGCTTCAGGATTTAACTGAAAAGTTCATGTAGCGAAGTTTTGTTCTTCCAATTTGACTTTTTTTTTTCCACATAGTTGATTAACTTCCCCTAAATTTAGCAATAGGCTTCTAAGATTCTTACTGTGAGGAACTGACAATTTTGCTGCACTACTCTGCTGCTTTGAGATAGGAATATGCGCAGCCCAAAAGTAAGACAGGAGATGCAAGGCTCAGAGCTGAGTTTTATCCCCTCATGCAGTAGCAAGAACAGAAATTGTAGCCTTTCAGAAATGCTGGGCTGTTCCACAGGTAGTGGGCGGCTCTGAAGAAGAAACATTTTGGCAATATTCTATTTTTCAAAAAACCCAGAGCGATGCCACTGATATACTAATTAAGTTGGTTTATAAGCAGGATCTTGGTATGATCTTGGTATTAAATTTTTGATGTAAGTGTTGTTTCTATGAATCACATACAGAACAAACTCTTCTGTCTTTATATATAATCATATTGTCTCTGTCCTCTACTGATACCGGGTATGGCTAACACTGGTGTTAACATGTGTCTATTGCAACAGAAAAAAACCCCATAACAAACCACTAGGAGACTAAGCGTACAGATGAGAATTGTATTCATTAGAAAGGATTAAAAAGTCTACACTGCTTTATTCCTTTGTAGTAAAACAACGTGCACACAAAACAGAAGGGTGATTGCAGGTGTCTCATTCTTCCTTTTTTTTTTTTTATTACAAGAACATCTCATAACTTCATCAGGAGAAGAAGACTTGTGTGTGGGTGATGCTTCCAGCTTTCTGTTTTACTTTATGTGAACTTCTTGTTAAAGTTGTTAATTGTCCTTTTCCAGGCTGCGGTTCTGCAACCTCAGTCTGTGCTGCAGGTATCCAGTCCTGCTTCCATCCTTGCATGGCAGCTGGTGTTGTCTTAGCCATTTGGTGATGCATCTCATCTCCCTTCAGGCTGGTAGGAAGAAAACATAGCAACCCTCTGCCCAAACACTTCAGCAAACCCCAGAATTTGGCCAACCACCTTAGCTGATCGAACTCACCAGTGGGTTAGAGTCGCGGTGGTGTCCTGGCACAGGGAGTGGGATTGCCTATCAGAAGCATGTCAGTTCTGCATCAGCCTTGATGCCAGCTGGGTTCAGTCACAGACTGCTGTAAACCTGTGCCCTGTTCTGAACAGAGACAGTGATTGCTTCCTGGTAAAACTCTCTGACCTTTTTTGAGGTCTTGGAGGAAGGGAAGAAATGAAGTGCGCGCTACCTGCAAATACCACTGCAGCATAGCATGTGTTTTAGATTTTGTTTTAGATTTTATGAAGTCTTGAATGTCTGCTTCTTTGGGCACACACACCCCTCTTTTTTTTTTTTTAAGTGCCTGCTGTTTGGCCTAGGATTTGCATTAAAGGACCTGTTTTGGTGGCTGAAATTTTAATGTAATGCAACCAAGACTTTAATCATTGCCAGTTATTTGAACACCAGAAGCATCCTGAACTATTTTATTTGTTACTTGGCTGTGGAAATAACATTTTATTAACCTTACAAACTACCAGGCATTTGGGAATTGTATTTTACTTTGGTTAAGCTTTAACTGGAAATCAAATGGGTAAAATCTAGAACATTACTAAGGTGGTAATGAACTTTGTTAAGGAATTGTATGTAAGTGGAAACTGGGTTGTCTGTACAGTTTCATAGCAAAAAGCATCCTAAAAGTATTCCAGGATGGATAGGTGTTAAGTGCTGTAATGACTTCCACTGAGCCTGCTTAAGTTCCAAGAACGAAAGTGTTAGTGGACCACAGTAGTGTGCTTTAGGCAAGGTACCTAGAGATTCTTCCCCAACTCTTGTGATGGAACTGTCAAAAAATGAGCACAAGATGTCATTTGGTAGGACTCTGTGATAGCATTTCTACACAACTTTGAAAATAAATAGTAAGCAGATACCTGTTACAGGGGAATGTACAGTTTGTTGTACAATGTTTGCATTAAATCACGAGTTTTTGCATGCAAATCTATAAAATGATTTGTACAAGTCTCCTAGAAATGTAGCAAGGAAATCTGTGTGCAGAAGCGTGTCTGATTCAGAGTGCTGGAGCTTAGCAGCGGTTGGCCTTTGTGCTCAGCTTCCTGAAATATGGATTTAGGAGGAGGAGGATTGTCGTGGTACATGTACCAAGATGGGATTTAACAGCCTTAATCAAAACTGAGTGTGATTGTGTGGCTTTGGCAAGGAAGAAAGGTGAAGCATTTGCATTTCCCAAGCATGCTGGCATAGTCTTTAATCGGAGCATCTTAAGTATGATTGCCTTCAGCTGAAAGAATTAGTTGACTGTAATTTATCTGCAGTTGACTCTGTGCAATTTATATACAGACGATGCACAGTAGACACTTATTTACATATACATTAACATGAGAATGCTTTGGAGGGGATGCCAACAAAAAGGTTGAAAGCCATGATTCTTTGGGTTCTCTTCTTACTAGTTTCCCTGGTGTTTGATGTGGACTTTAAGCGTCACAGGGAAGTTGGCTACAAGGTTCCACATTTCAATATAACAGATGCCCTTCCAGGTGAAAAACAGCAAGAGTGGGATAGTTGCAACCACTGGGTAATACTACGTAATTATACTTTGTGCATGTTGGGTCCTTCAGAGAAGGCCTGGAAATAAATATTTTTAATTAGAACTGGTCAGAAGTGTTGTCTGCATATAAAAACTGTAAGTGATTTTGTAGGCTGGTGGATCTGTGTTGCAGTAGTGAAAGGTAGAGTGTGAAAGCAGAAGTGGTGAAAGTACATAACCTGTTCTTGGCATGCATGCAGATTTTGAGGTATGGGTGCATTTGAAATGGAAGTTGATGTCGTTTCCAGTAAGAGGCAGCCTGCAGGCTCCCAGTGCCATACGTTTTTCTTTCTCCTTACTTAAGTGGGATTCCTTTCTCTTAAACTGCATTTCCCTGGAGATTGAGTCTGAGTTTGACAATTTCTATTAATTTTCTGTACCTTTTCAGCTTTGTATGGCTTCTGGTTAAGTCATTCCCCAGCGTGTATGTCCTTGTGTTCCTTTGCAGTCATTGACTACTCATAATAGTTATGTTTGGGTTTTTTAATCTACCCAATATTAGCAGAATGTTCCTGCACGTTTTTCAGTCCTTCTTTCTTCTTATTGCCATTCAGAACGGTGAGAGGGTTGCAGGGTCTTCTTTCAGCCTAATTGCTGTAGAGGCTGCAAGGAGGAGCAGCATATCTGTAGGGATAGGGTGCAGGAGAGTGCTGTTTGTACTGGAGTGGAAGCCTGTAGCCTCTTCCCTTAACGTCTTTACCTTGTGACTTGGAAATGCTGAGACCAAAGGGAAGCTTGAACCTGTTACAGGTTTTCTAAGTTTAAAGACCAAGTGTGACATATAAACAGTGCAAGTGGAGCAAGGCTGCAAGTGAGTGGGAAACGCAGAGAGATACTAAGGGAACAGACTAAAAGTTTTCAAGTAGACAAGAGTCCTTACTTAGAAAGGAGGATACATGGAAGGAAGACAGGAGAAAAGACCAGTGTTGCTGCAGTGAAATGCTAGTCCAGTAAAATCTTCCTGTTGGTTGTGGCACAACAAAGTTAATGCTGCTGAAACTCCAACTCCATGAGACTTGGTGGAAAATAATGCTTTATACTTGAAGCTAGCTAGTTTGCTGTAGAACACTTCCGAAGGGATCCTTGTCAAACTGCTGCTTTGATACTGGCCAGGTGATTAAAGCATGCTGCTCTGGGGAACTCTCTTCATAGTAAGAAATGTAAATGGCAGGTGGCTTGCTTTTTAATTTGTTCTTTGTGGATGCTGATGTCTTGCTGTGTAATTAATTATGAAGCTGGAAAAAACATGAACAATTCTATTTTAAGTTAGTTATTGCTAAATGGGGGGTGGGGAGGAAGTCCAAGAAACTGGAGAATCTTGTAAAGCTTTTACATCAAGTTTGAGTATTTTCTGAAACCTGATGATAAACTTGGCAGCACTTTCTGATTTCCTAATTTTGCACAAATAATACTTGTCTGGCATACTGGGTGCTGCTGAAACTCTTGGCACAAAGCTGTTGGTAGCATTAGTTTAAAAAGCGAGCTGCTCAGGCTTTGTGCAGTCACCAAACATAGGTTATCAGTATAGCTGCACTGATAAACCTAAACTCAGACTCCTGCCATAGTGTGTTCTGTAACTGAACTAGCACCTGCGTAATGATGACTTTCTGCTTTACACATTTTACTTAGAAAATTCAGTTACACTGCTTAACACAGTTTGCTCAAGACAGCGTCTCGAGGTGTAGAAGAGGAAGTGACTCAAATATTGCATATTAACAGTTAATAGGAAAGTCTGGTTTCACAGCGTGCCCTCCTGTCTTGCCATCAGAGGCTATTTGAGTGAAAAATGGGTGCTTGCAGGAGGCTATTTGAGTGAAAAATGAGTGCTTGCAGGAAGAGTGGTAAATCTGTAAATACATGCAGAAAATCAGATGAGTGAAGATGTTTGGGTTAAAATAAGTAGGTTTTTTTGAAAATATTAGAAAAGGAGTTGCAAACAGTACTATGGTAAGAGGTACGTGTGGGGCTTGCTTGTGAACTGTGATGCAGTGATTTGTACTTCTAGAAGCATGTAGGTGTACGACAAAACTTGAGATGCATCTTCAGTGCCATTTTGTTTTCCTTGGTGTTTATGTACAAGATCCATTTTAAAAAGGAATTTGGTTTTATTCCTGCTGGTGATGCTCCCTGAGATGCTCATTTTTGGCATGTGAATACATAATTCAGAAATGACTGGACCCGACTGTCAGCTTGCCGTAGGCTCCAAAGAACTTAGCAGCAAGTAAGCAGATAAATAAATGTGATCTAGCTGTCTAATACAGAAAGTCCTTTTCCAGTTAGTTCTGTAATCTTTGGGCTGTTGACAGTTGATGAATTTAGTGCTGGTAAAGGTCTGGAATCCCAGGCTTGAAATGCCAGTAGTAACAGACCATAGGTATTTGCATCCCTTGGCTGCCTGCTTCAAAAAAAGAAATGAGATCAAACCAAGAATGATAGATGGTGATTGATAGATGACATGGGGGAGAAGTCCAACACATGTGAACTCCTGCAGTGTGTTAAGCATTTGTGCACCATGGGGGAGCTTCAAGGGATGGAAATATTTGAAAGCATGATCCACAGCAGGGAATGTTTCGTTCCTGAGACATTCTCTAGCCAATTGAGGGTTGTGATGCTTTGAAACAAACTTCTGTAGTGTTTCTGTCTTGCTTGTAGCTACCGGTTTAACGTTGATGAGTAGTGGACTTGCTGCTTTTTCCTGTTACTTGTTCTGATAGCTTTCCCCCGTTTCCAGTTCCATTTTAGTTGCTGAGATTTAAAGTTTTCCTTCCATTTGAATAAACACTTTTTTTTCTTTTTCCTTCCCCCAATTCAGTCACTGAAATCATGAATCCTGTGTATAGCCCTGGATCTTCTGGGGTTCCCTATGCAAACGCCAAAGGAATTGGTTATCCAGGTAAGTAACTTGTTTAATGAGTTGGTTACACTGATCTCTATTTGTAATCAAGAAGAAATAGTCACTTATGAATGGCTTCACGTATGGTAATCTATTTTGGGAATTGGGTGGGTTTTTTAAATTTAAAAAGTGACATTTCAAGAGTGATGTTAGAAATATAACAGAGCAACTTGCTCCAGTATCTCTTCCAAAGCAGCTTATTTTAGGAGTTCTAATAATTACGCCCTGCATGAAGAGGAGTCATTCTATTTCTGCTGCTAGTTGGCTGGTGCTGTTAACCTTTCTATCCTCTAGATAGAGGAGTTTGCTATCTGTTTTATGACCACCCAAAACAGAGCATCAAAGGTGGACCAAGAAAAAGGCAAAAAATTCTTTTAAAAAATGAAATGTATTTCTTGCTTTCTCTGCTTCTCATTTGGCTTCAAGTTTCTCACCAGGGCTTTTCATCATCATCTCTTAATGTGTGTGGGAGCACACTTCATTTCTGCTCTCCTCATAGTTCAGAAGTTGGGTAATGCAATAATTAATTTGGTCAGAACTGTCCAGGAAGGCCGAAGGGGGGCACTGCCTGCCTCTCAGGAATTGCAAGCAGTGTGTCTTGATGCAGTCTTTTTTTTTCAGATACCTGCAGGGTAAGGCAATTATTCCATCCTGGGAGAGGCTGGAGGGTCTTTCACTTCAGATCTTGCCTATGTGATTTAGCTGGTGTCTGTGTTGGGAGCTAGAAATAATTCTACACCGTTGCTGTTCTGTGTTCTTTGTGGCTGTGCTGTATTTTTCTACTGATATTTACAGGTTTAGCTTAGGTAATGTACTGGAGTTCCTGTTTCCCTGTTCTGCTTTTCTCTGCTCCTTCTAAACCCTGGTGCATCGGTGCATTTTCTTTACTGTTGACCTGATTGTCTCAAACCTTCTAATACTTATTTTTACTTTTCAGGTACTTTTAACTTTTCCTTCCAACAGGTGTACTTTTCTTCTACAGTATCTATGAGGGGAAACAAAAACTGTTGTTGCACTGTTCTAAAGTCTACTGTGCAGTAATCACTCATAAAGCTGATGCCATGTAACAATAAGTCCCCTAGGGTAGTTTTACTTGTCTGTACTACAGTAATTTTATAGTGTGGCCAGCAGCAGCGGTTTACTAATATCAGCTACAGCACAATTTTTCCTGTATTGGTAACAGATTGCTTTTTCAATGCTTTCTTTTTGCTCTAAAGATTATTATGAATTATTTAAATATAACTTGATATTTTTATCTATTCATTTTCAAAACAGATTTATATTAACCAGGGTTTCATTTGTACTTCTAACCACTTAAGCATTGTGTTGAAGATCTTGCTTGTGCTAATCTAAGTGGTACCTTAATTTACGAAGGAAGATATGCTATTGTAGCTTCGTAAATAGCAGTTTAAACAGCATTACAGCTTCTAATCTGTTATTCAGCTGCTATACATATTACACTACATACAGTATTATGTAAGGTACTGTGTATTTGCCAGTCTTCACTTGGTTGTAAATTAGCATAACTAAAATACATGGAATCGAAGTAGAATCATTACACAAGTGCCCTGAATGTCATGCTACAAGTTAATTGCTCAAAATTCTTCCTTACAGCAGTCAGTTTATACAACTGTGACCCTTAAATTTAGCCTAGTCAGTAAGGCCTGCAGTGCTATGCTGCCACAGTTCAGTGAGCTGCCTGGTTCAGGCTTAAAGATTGTGGGACAAACACAAAGCGCACTCTCTACAATGGGAAGTAGACCTGCATTCTAGGAGTTGAAGGGCTGTTGTGTGACCAAGTCTCCCTTCTTTGCCTCTCCTAATTTAAAAGCAACAGATTCTCTGTTCAGAATAATTGAATTTACATGGGTTGCATGGCAGTAGAAAGCAACAGCCATGTCACTAGGTGGAATATATTATTTATAAAGATGCTCTGTTTCTAAAGCTGTTGCATAGTTAATAGCTGTTTATATTATATTACACCTGTTTGAGGTTGTTGGATGGGTTTGCAGTAGCAAGAATCAATGTCCAAATGCTCTCACATGGATGAAAGGTCTGTTGAGAAGTTAAAGCTGCTGCTTGTCATAGTTTTTTCCAAACAACTCATTTCTTGAGCAGCTCAGAGAGCTCTGCCATGGAGCTAAACCTGTGATGAAAGGACTCAGAATATGTACAGGATGAATAGTGTTGCAGATGCGTAGTCAGATTGAGTAACGTGTAAAGCTGTACTAAAGCTTTTCATTAGGCCCTTGTGAATTTGACAATTTAAGAGCTATTTACACTCTGGAAAGTTGTTCTGAGTTGGATATGTTAATTTTTACCTTCAATTTTTAAGCCTGATGCTTTTCTTAGTCTTATCCATGGTGGCCACCTAATAGTAGTGCCAAGTGTCTATCACTTGGTGTGTTTACAGAGTGCTTTAGAAAACTGTTAGAATACTGAGGTAAGAAACATGTTAGGAGTAATTGCTAAGAGCTCTGGGATTTATAGCGAAATGGGAACCCTTCAGATTTGACTAACTGTTTAAAACTAGGAGCTTTAAGCCTTACCATGTGTATGCAAACTAGTAATTGCCTTTTATCTGGAGAAGTTGAATTCTTTGTATGTTGATAACAAAATGTGGCAGTAACTCCTGTCTTTCTAAATACAGACATTACTCAGCTTTACTATTTGGAATAATGTTAATAAGTTCCTGGAAAAAACTAAATAGCTATGACTAATTCAGAAATTTCACTCATAATCTAAACAAACTTCATATCTTTCAAGAAAGGACAGCTAATGCTGGTTTTTGCCTTACCTTGGAGGCCAGTATACTGCCATGTTAGTTGAGCTGTAGTAGCTGTCATGTTTTAGTGTAGAAGTGTTCGCCTATTGCTTTACCCTGGTCATTATTAACTGTCATTTCACACACCTGAAACTGATGGGCTTGTTTAATATCTGAGTGGAATAACAAATCTGTGTGAAATGCAACAAGCGTTTTGGACTACCTGAGGTTGCTTTGTACTCTTTACTTGGGATCTCTCTGGCCTGAAGAGTAGGAGTCACTCTGAAGTTTAGGGATTTATATCTGTCAAAAAGTCCCTTTTCTTCAGACGGCTCATTTTATGTACATGGGTCCTAAACCTCAGGACAGGGGAGGAGGGTTGGATAGTTGCACAAAACTTCACCCATCAAACTTGGCCAACTTTGAGATTTGCTGAAACAGGGATGTAAGGGCACTTGTGACTCCGCTGATCCCTTCATCTAGCATTGGGTTTCAGGTGGCTTGGGAGAAGCCCAGTGTTTTAGCTGAGGGGGTGGGATTGAAGACCGTGGTAGCTTATCTCAGTTAAAAGATGTACAGTGAGAATCTTTGAGAATAAAGTCTGGATAGATTGTCCAGTCATTTTAGAAAATAACTTTGACATATTCTTTCTTCTAGCTGGCTTCCCAATGGGCTATGCAGCGGCTGCTCCTGCCTATTCCCCTAATATGTATCCTGGAGCAAATCCTACCTTCCAGACAGGTATGTGTAATAGGTGTGTCAGGACAGTAACCTGAAGTTTGGAAATGGTTAGAGCCAGGAAGGAGGAAAAGCTGTAGGGATTTACAGTGACACTTATGTGGTGGGGTAAGTTTTACATTACTTTAAATGTGAATCATAAAGAGTCATCTAATAAAGTGAAATTAGTATAACGTGAAGTCACACTGCTTTCACCTTCAGAGAAGATGTCACAGTTGAGATTTACCTTAGTGATGTGTGTCTGCCTTCTGTGCTCTGTTGTACTTATCATCAGCGTTCCTGCTGCAGTGCGGTAGGTTTTGAGCTTAGGATCAGATAACTGAAATGTGGGTCTAAACGGGAAGGCAGAACACCTCCTGTACAGGTGTGACACTTCACAAGAATGAAAGGTAAATTGCCTGTGCAGCTGTATCAGTGGGTTTTTAGAATGAGAGTGGACTTGACTGAGGATGTCGCATGTAGCTGTGTTTCAATAGTGATACTTCATGTACAGCATTTTGTAGCTTTTTTCAATACAAATAGCTCCCCATACTAGAAATAAAGTCAATTCCTCAGCATTCATTCAAAAACCCAGGTTTACTAAAAACAAGTGTTCAGAGTAATTGCTGTGGTAGCTTTCTTTAGTGTCTCTAAAGGAAATAAAATTTTAAAAACCCAACAAAAACAAAAGGCTACCCAAAACCCTGAAACCATAGTAAACCTGTTTCTTCATTAACATAACAATTTTCAGTTTGAACGATGCAATGAAATTGGCAAGTCAGACTTCTCCAGAAGAAAGAAGGTCATCTGCCATCATGCTGTCTGCACAGACTGGTTTTTCACTACACAAATGCCAGGGTTCTCTGTGCTGTACGGCTTCTGATCTGTTCTCTGTGTTGAAGTCTGCATATTCTAGACCGTTTTTTAAAGCCAAGCTAATCTCTATTCAGATATTCTAACTTTTTTCCTATAATCAACAAGTGTGTAGTTTTCCTTCCTTGTGTTTCCCTACTACTAGTCTGTACAATTCCAACTAAATAGAAATCATGTCTCTGGATTTTGTGTCTCCTAGCATGATGGACCTGCATGAGATCCAAGATCTTTTCAGCTTTGCTCAGGCTAGGGCCTTGATGTGTTCTGACTAGGTCCTGTCTGCTGTTGACTGCCCTAGGTGTCTTTACTGGTGGCACTGCTGCTAAGTATTGTATCCCCACTCTGGCCACTAAGCCATGGTGTAATCTTGGGAGTGTAGCTTGCAGCAGCAATGGTGCTTTTCATAGGTCTCCTCCATGCCTCATCAAACCCTTATTTTATTATCCCGAGACCTTGGTTGATGAGGGCTGGAGAAATGATGGAAGAACTGTCTTCAGGCAGAGTCTGAGCCAGCAGCTGCTTACCTACCCCTGTAAAAACTGAACAGTTCCAGTATTTACAAGGCAGACTGATTTGGGGTCTTGCAAATAGGAATGCAGAATTCTTTCTGATGGCATCTGAATTCTTACTGTAATGTATAAAAACAATTCTGCAGTGATAATTAGGGTATGTCTATGTATGTAATACACAAAGATTTAAAGGTATTAAAGTGCCTTTGAAGTTTGTTTTGCAGTTGCTGTGATCTCTATGGCGCTTGTGTGTTAAAGGTATAGCCTTTGGTATTTATTTTAGTCAGTTCAGAAAATGCCAGAAAATGAATATGAATAAATGCAAGTTAAAGGAGAGATTGTGGATCGTGTCTGTTCTCTGAAAATCTGTCTTGAGCTCTTTGTGATTCTGACTTCTGAAATTGTTCCTGTGCTGTAGGACCGTTCTACAGAAGGTGACAGTGGGTTAGTTAACTGTTGCTGTGTTCTGCCAGTACAGTTTGGGATGCATTGGGAACTGGACTGATCCTAAGACATGCCAGATGCTGCTATGCAGGAATGCTGCCTAACATGCCAAATCAAAGTATTTTTCAGTATTAATACAAAAGTCCAAATCTGGTTTTTTTATTCCATATCCATAGATTTGAAAAGCAAATTGTGCAGAAGTGCAGTGTTTCGTGCTGAGTTGACATGATACTGATACCAGTCTGAAAATAATGCTTACATAAATAACAGAACTTGTGCTGGGATATTGAGACTGGCCTACTGTGGATTCCTGAGGAGATTAAGGAATTTGGAAATTACAGAAATTGCTAGCTGTGGCATAGGAAAGCAGTCTACTGACACTTGTTTCTCATGTTGTTAATGCAGATCTACCTTTGTTTCAGGTTATACACCAGGCACCCCATATAAAGTATCCTGTTCACCCACTAGTGGAGCAGTGCCACCATACTCATCATCACCGAATCCCTACCAGACTGCTGTGTACCCAGTTCGAAGTGCCTACCCACAGCAGAATCCATATGCACAGGTACACAAACAGAACTGAGTGACTGGATAGTATTTTGTTTACCTTGTATCTGCTTGAACTCTTACCTTTACATCACATTTATTTCTTCGTGGATGGAGAGATATTTTTTTTAGCTGCCTACAGTGAGAATTCTTAATACAGTGATTACAGAGTGAGCGTATGTGTGTGTACTTTTAGGTTCTCTTGCATAACAGTTACTCTGCATTTGCTGGTATGTATTCAGTCTTTGAAGAGACACAGAATTTAATAGTTTTTAATGTGTATTGGGCACTATAGCTACCAAATGCTGATTCCATTTTGTCAAAAATTGTCATAAACTTGTGCTATTTTAAATTTATTTTTTTAAAAGGAAGCCCCTGTTGTCATTACCAAGGCTTGTGCTAGGCAAACTGTTGAAAACTACTAGGGAGGGACAGGATTAAGACATCTCATTAAACATGTTCTGGGGAAAAGTTGGCCCTGTCTACTGATTCGAGGCTTGACTGGCATGTATGCAGCAGTTGAAGGGAATTAATAACATGAAACAAGGTTTATCCAATCTGCCTAGTGTATTTGGAGGAGTTCGAACCTTTTGGTTCTTTAATGAAAAGAAGCTGAATAAAAATTTGTGGAAGAATGAGAGAAGTTCTATCATGGATTAATATATGAAAAGATATGAAGCAAAGGGAATGATGAATGAGCCCTTATTGTTGAAGGTACAGTCAACACTGGAGTTGTACAAAGGTCTCTGCTTTGAATGTTATTCTAAATGCCTTAAAAGGGGCTAAATGTTAAAAAGTTTGCCAGTGAAGCACAGTGGGAATAGTTGAAATACGTACTTTGGCTTCTGCTCTATAAATGCATTGCTGCTTTAGAATAATGCTTTTATTTTATGATACATTTATTTTAAGATCCGATTTATCTTCCCCACCAGGTACACTAACTACTTAATTTACTTTTTTCCCCTCTAACAGCAAGGCACTTATTACACACAGCCTTTATATGCAGCACCACCCCACGTAATTCATCACACCACAGTTGTGCAGCCTAACGGCATGCCAGCAACTATGTATCCTGCTCCGATTCCGCCACCGAGAGGCAACGGTGTGACTATGGGGATGGTGGCTGGGACTACTATGGCAATGTCAGCAGGTATGTGAACTTAGAACCTTGCGCTCTCTTGATGAAGCTCTCCTTTCAGTTTGAAACAGAACACAGTGGCATCGCAAAAATGTGATGCCAGAGGGGAACTGGGCAGAATCATGATGTTTAGATGAGAAGGGGCTTCTTCATGTCACCGAGTCCCGCTACATCGGGTTGCAGTGGTACTTTGCAGTGATTGTTCAGTGATAGTTTGATCAACTCTTAAGGATGGAGATACTGCATCCTCTCTTCAGATACTAGCATGATGGTAAAATAGATTTTCTTTACATTTGTATGGAATTTAATTTACTCTTGCATCATTTACTTATCTTACCAACGTCAAGAGTCTGACTTCCTATTCTCAATACTTTTCTCTGTGTTGAAGACAGCAACCTCTTAAGGCTGAGGAAAATGCTGTCCTTACTGAGAGGGGTGTCATGCTTTGTTACTCAGTGGGTGTTAACTCACAAAGCAATGTCAGCATTCACTCAAAGGATACTCAGTTCAGTCATCTAAAAAACAAGAGCCATGAACTTCTTGTTGGATTCTGGTTTTTATCTTTGTCAAACTTATAATTTACTTCGGGGAATCTCACACCGAGAGAAGCTGTGTGTCACAAACAGCTCGCATCAGAGTTTTGGATGTGGGCAAGCTTATCCTAGGTGTCTGTTGCTGCTTCTACAAAGTCCTGTAGAGTAAGACTTAAGATTCTGCTATCTCAGCCTGTTTCTGAAGCCCCTTTGTCTGTAAAAATCTATCTGCAATAATGCAAATGAACTAATGTACTCTGATTTATCAGTCAAGTTATCTCTACAATCAGATATTCTTATGGCATGTAAAGCCTGCTGGGGGAAAAAGCATTGCAGTGAATAATGCTTATGTTGCAGGGTTTCTACTAGAGCTGTTTTCCAGTAATGAGTATCTTTGTGTGCATTGGACTAAACATCATAATGATTCCCTTGCATAAACGTGTTGAAGGAAGACTGGGGCTGAAGTGCAGAATGGTAGTGGTAACTTTTAATTGGAAGATGAGCAAGCTGTAACTGTTCTAAAAATTCTCTTCCTACCCTTTTATTATCTTTTTTTTTTTTCTGTACTAGAATTTGTGCTAACTGAAAAAAAATATTCTCTTCATCCTAGGTACTTTGTTGACAACTCATTCCCCAACTCCAGTAGCCCCTCATCCAGTTACTATGCCCACGTATCGGGCTCCAGGAACACCAACCTATAGTTATGTGCCCCCACAGTGGTGATCATCCTGGCAGTCAGTGTAAGTTACCGATTTAGATTGAAAGCAGTTAATTTGTCTTATAAATGACAGCATTGCAGGTTCTTCAGGGAGATTGTTCAGAAGGTAAGCAGTCTGAAGTACTTTACAGTATTGTATTTGAATAAGAATACTCAAAAATTGTTGCCTGTGCAATAGCTGTTCCCTCCAAAGGAGAAGCTTAGTGCGACTTCTTCGGTGGTACCTTCAGAAGTTATGAACTGTTTTCATGGTTCATGATTGTTGAATACAAAAGAACGAGCCCAATGTCTGTCTTACTAAAATACACCTGGGACTAAACACATGCAGTATTTTGGGCTCGTTGGTACCTGCTGAGTTCAGTGGTACTGTGATTCCTGAATGAAGCGGTGTGTGTGACTAGCCGTATTTTTGATTGGCTAAATACACAGGCAAGGTAAGTGTTTTGCCTTGCTCTGAGGGTGAATCTTGCTCACAAGCTGCTGAAATAAATGCACAACCTGGAAATGGTTTCATAGGTTCACTCTGTTTTGGGTCTCAGTTCATGCTTCTTACTGTCGGTAGGGAAAAGTTCTCTCTAGTGTGGTCCAAAATTTAGATCATGGATTCCAAGAAAAGGAGTTAAATTTTGAAATTGCTATAAAGTGGGATGGATTTGGGGGGTGTAATGTGTGTCAGACTGACACAAAGCATAATGGTTTTGGGATTCTCACTTACATTTCTGGTTTTTTAACATAAATTGAGAACAGCTTCATTTGAAATAAAGGACTTGTCAGACTAATTCAGGAAGAAGTCTTCACTTTTAGTACATTGAGTGTGTTCCAAATTTTATATTTGTTTTAGCTTTTTCTGGATCTGTTTCAGCAGTTAGATGTCCAGCATTCTGGGATTACAGGTGTAATCACTAACTCCCTTTGTGATTGTAATGCAGCGTTGTTGCCATCACTACATTTCTCACTTTGCTGTGATGCCACCTATCAGCCTGCAGGTCTGCAGCTTCACATACAACATTTCATCCAAGAGTGTCATATTACACGAGTATAAAAAGTGAGGTTTGCTGTGACTAAATTCAGGACTGCTGATAAAGGGTATTTTATGCAGAATTTAATTAATATTGCACCTTCTCCTTAAGATAAAACTGCTGGTGGCAACACAAAGCTGGAATGGATGCAACAGGAGAAAAGGAACATAGTGAGTTCTTGATGTGGAAACCTGCAGCTTTTGGTTGATTTGATGAGTGAGGGGAGTATTATATAATGCCTGGTGTCTGCAGCCTGCACATATCCACGTGGTGCGTGCGCCGATAGGATGCTTTGCCACAGTCAAACAGTATTTCACGTAATTGAGTCTGTTTTCTACTTTTCTTTTTTCTATGCCCCTCTTAATGTAGGTTTGAAGATGGGAGATATGCAATCAAGAAATTGAGGTTTAAAAGTTGGTGCTGAAGCCCTCATGCCTCCTACCAGGACTTTTCTTCTGAATGCTTTCAACACTTGGCTAAACACTACTAATTCCTGATCACTGAAGATTTTCCAGTGCTGCATATCTTACATCTTGGAACTCCAGCAGTTAGTCTTAAAGCAAATCCTGTTTTGTGGACTGTCTTGCAATTTTTTAGCTAATTATAATGATAAAAAGGGAGTATAAATTTATTCTGATCCATATCTAGTTGAATGCATGTTAAAACACAAAAACAAAGCTTGCTCAATCTACCTGCAGTGACTGATGCAAAAACCATCATATGCAAATCCAAAGGAACCGAAAAGTATTTTACAACTTGTATCACTAATGCACTGTTGTAACGTATGCAGGGTCTTAAAAGGTAGAATCATAAAAGTGAATTTCTTTATAGAATACCATAATATACATTAGATAAGTGCTTCAGCCTTTTCAGGTTGACAGACTTGCCAGTTTAAAAGGGGCATATTTTTATTTAAGTGATGTATTTCTTTTCCAATTCAACTACTAAATTGGAGTGACTGGAAAATGAGTCAGGCTGTAGAAATCCCACACGCAATTAGTTTACTTCATACCTTTTCATTTTCATTGTATGGATTCAGTGTTACACAGATGTTCTTACGGATCAGAATGAAATGACAGAGGTAATGCTGTGTGTGCCAGTAAATAACGCGAACTTCCTTGAGGCAAAACTGGCTCTTAGGAATAGTAGGAGGTAATATCACCTGTGTAAGGAATTGCATGTCCTGGGGAGATATATATCCAGTCCTATCTTTCATGTGATGCAAGATGTGTCAAAGTGAGACTGCCACACAGACAGATAGAGAAACACTTTCGTTTAGTTCTCAGTTCAGGAAATCCGTGCTGTTTTTCCTAAAGATTGTTGTAGTCAGTTGAAAATGTATGTGCAGTTGATCCAGCTTGCTTTCCTGAAACTTAAGAAATGCTAGGGCTTTGTACGACAAACAGGAGGAGTTCAGCTGCATGTTCTTCTGAGGAAAGCTTGTGTGCCTGATGAGTATGTTAAAGGGGAACAAATACTTTTAACGCAATTTCTTTATTAGCTACTTGCAGTATGGACTATGAAGATGCTGTAGTAGGGCTGCCAGAGTATAGAGGTTTCAATTAGCTATTGGGGTTGTTTTTTCTCCCAAAAATACTTGTAAATTTAACTAGGAGCCATTTCTTGGTTACAGCATTTCGATGTGTTCTCTTAGGTTTTGTTTGAATTATTTTTTTTTTAAGTTGCACTTGGAAGCACGTGAAATAAGACTGACTGCAGATTGGCATTTCATTGCGACGAGTCATTTCTGGTATTCTTTCTTGTAACTTCAATTTTTAAAAAGTACCTCAAAGCAAATGCTGTGGGGATAAAGGGCTAGCCTAAGAACCCATTTGTATACCAAAATTGTTACGGGAGAGATTTTAAATTTTTAAATTTGAATATTGCACATAAAATCAAGGTATTTCCTAAACCTGCTCGGATTAAGATTTCAGAAAATGCAATTTTCTTTTTTTTTATATACATTCTGCCTGCAATAAATTATGCAGTAAATGGTTATAAAATGTTGTTCCCTTTTAAGCGTTTACACAGAGGTATATCAGGCTGTATTGTTCATGTAGGTTAACTTCCATTCAGAAGTAAATGCAAGTTGTGTATCTAGTTATGCTTTGTTTCGGGGCGTTCTGCTCCTATACAGACTGGGCAGCTGCTTCAGGAGAAGCGTTAGTGCTGGTTGAGTGCTGCTGTTCAGTACCCTGCCCCGGTGGGAGGCTTACGTACCTCCATAACCAAACCTCCATGCCCCTGGGTGGTAGAGCCTTCAGTGACTTTATTTTTTACCATAAGCACTCTCCGTATTTTGTACTTCCTTTCCCCCTTCCCCCCCCCTTTTTTTTTTAAAATAAAGTTTAGGTTTATTTTGCATGAATTGCTGTCAGTGGATGACCCCCTTCTTTCTAATGCCTTGAACATAAATTATGTTGTTGGAATAAGTACTTTAAACCTTAACTCATGAGCACTTACTGCAGCTTAGGGATTTCCAGGTGTTTTTCTATGGAGCAGAAATTGACCCCAGCAGAACTTCTCTGACTCTGTGCTGCTTGGTTCACGTCTGTTTAAGAATTGCGTTTGTGTAGTACGTTTGCAGCTTTGATTAGCCAGGGGTGCTGGAGAGCACAGTGGACAGTACCACAGGCCACTTGTCATTTTTAGCTACTAGAGTGTGACGTTTGGTTGTCTTAGCATGACTTTCACAAAGAGCTGAGGTATGAAACAGTGCTGTATTGGGGAGAAGCTGTAAAGAACAAGCTCAAAGCTTTGCTGTCTCCTGTCTCATTACCCAATAAACTAAAGCTTTGAAAATCATAGGAGAGAACTTTGAATGCTGCAATAGATAACTAGCTAAGGAACAAATATTACTTCCTATATATTTGCTCTAACTTCAGATTCCTGAATTTCATCTTGGAATTGGTCTCTGTATAATACTCAGAACATTAGGCAGTCTCACTTACTCGAGCACTTTTTTTTTTTCTAAGTTGCATTATGGGATTCATCCACGAGGGGGAAACTGTACCTTTTGTAGGTACACCACGCCTTCCAGTTCGGATCAGTTATATGTACTGGGAGGGCGGAGCATGTCTCCAGTAGTTGATATGGAAAGTAACCAAAAGCACAGTGCAGGGGGACGGGGGGGAATACGTGTATATATAACTATCTTATTGGTATTTTGTTGAAAATAGTAGAAAGCATGGATATAAAACTGCGGTGGGGGAAACTGTACATCATTAAATAGGCGTTTACACAGTGAGGGTCTTATGAAACATTCTCTCCTGCTTTTTATATAACATTCCCTATTTAGAATTCCTTTATAAATAAATACGCAGTATGTGTTTGCACTAGAGCTCCTCAGCAAATGAAAAGCGCTAGTGCAGTAGAGACATTTCAGATCAAGCTTCTCTTTAAAAAAAAAAAAGTAAAAACCAACAAAAAAAACCACAACCAAACAAAAATACTTTTATGGCAGCTTTATATGATTAAAAAAATGTACTACTTTAAACCTGGAACTGAAAATAACTGTTGCAGCAATAACAAAGAGAAGTCCAAGAAATAATTTTTTTTAATTCAAATTTCAAGTGTTGAGTTTAGATAAAGTATTTTTTAAAAACTGAGGTATTCCCTATGTCAACTGATAAAAGTGTCTTTTAAATGTAGCAGCAGCAAAAGAAAAATGGCTAATAATTGGCACGAAAAACTTGTAGCCTTAGTGGTGTGGTGGTTTTTAATGAAATCCTGGGAAGGAAGACAGAACCTACTACTACTAGATCTTGCTTATGCCTGTTGTAACAATCTCCTGTTTGAAGTTTCTAGGAGATGTGCAGGAATGCTGTTCCAGGACGCTTCTTTTTGAGTGTACTATGCAAGTTAAATGCTTAGATGCAGTGGTAGATGGAAAAATCCTTTATTTTAGTTTAAGTCCTTCCTTGTATTGCTTCATCCACTGAAAAAATACCCCAAAACACCACCACCACGTAAGTACCACCACATCTTAGTGTTGTCTGAGAATAGTTCATGGTACAGAGTTGTATACCAGGGTACTCAACGTTGACTACTCTTTGTGGAGAGTTCTGGCTTCACTGCTACTTGGGTAGTAAGGCCACACAAGGTGTTGGAGCAAGGGGTGGTCAGAACTGACTCGCTCCCCAGTGCTGAAGCACAGTATTACATGCCATCCGTTTGGGTTTAGAACATGCTTCTTGAATAGACAAGCACAGCGATCCGATACCACCGCTTAACTCTAGGCCTAAACTCATACCAGAAAGTAGTAAATACCATGTATGTGAAACTGCCTGTCTTAGGAACATGAGCAATAGTGATGTTTCAGCTGGAGCTTGTGGGAAGGAGGACGGATGCTGTGGCCTCTGCGCGGTCATCAGCAGTTGCTCAGGATGAGGTTTGTGCTTCAGCGGTAGGAAACAGGCGGGTCCATGTCCAGCTTTCTCCAACCAGTGTCACCGGCCACCCTGGGCGTGTGCAGGGGGTCACAAGCAACCTGACACTCCTTGGGTCATGCTGTTTGTGAACACCTGTCCAAGAGACAGAGATTTAAGCTCGTTCAGATTGTTCTTGTCAAGAAACGTCAGCTTTCTAGTCTTGTACTTTATCAACGCTAAGCTTCCTGCCAGAGACCCTCGGATTGGACAGGGTAGAGTGCCAGTTAATAGGAACAGCTGCAGCAAAGGCAGGGTAGTTCTGTGCATTGAGCCTTGCCAAGAATGGAGTTCGTTCTGAGATCTCTGGAGTAGGGAGGGCTCCTTGAGCAGCGTGTGTACACCTCTGTCTGGGGGAGTTGAGAGAAAAGCAAGGTGCGTTGTAGAAAGAAGAGGGAAGAGGAGCAGTGCTTAACCTGGCGACAAGGAAACCCTTTCTTGTGTGGGTTGAATATAACTGAAACATCTCAATTCCAGAGGTAGTGAGGGTCCATTTGTGATTAGAAAAAATACTGCTAACAGTTGATGGGCTCTGAAGTTTCAACATCGAGAAAGTGAATGTGACTTTTCTAAACTGTTGTGACTTTTGGGCACTTAGCAGGCAAACTGGGAAAGCTTTTTAGCTGGCTGCTGTACAGACTTGTTTTAAGTAGAATGGATTTGTTAGTGGGTTTTTTTATTGTAATGCTATTATTGGCTGCCCTCCTGTCTACGATTTGAAAAAGTGAGTGCATGCGATGGAAGTACAAGAGGCCCCAGTAATAGTTCTCCATGTTTATTATGAATAGACACAGGTTTCCTTTTTTTGACTTTTTTAAAAAACTGTCTTAAGAACAGTTGTATTGGTAATTTTTTTTTTTTTTCAAGTTTAGGTCAATGTTGTCTTCCAGAATAAGTTTTAAGGCATCACTCACTCCTGCATTGAACTATCGCATCAACACCAAGAGTGGAGATTCCATTCTGAGCCAGTTCAATTGTGAAAATTCATACTTTTTTTATTTTTTATGCAATTCAATGAGTAGATGAGCTCAGATTTAAATTCTTAAAAGCACGTTTATTGTAACAAGAATTGTTATGTATTAATACTTCAGTTTTCAATAAAGATTGACTTGTGTTGCTTAGCGTGTTTTTTTCCTGTTGTCTTTGGTGACACCTGATAGAAAAGATTCTGTGGCTGGGCAGCAGCCCCACATTTAAACTCTTTAAGCAAATGAAATGTGAAGGTTGTTTGAAGCAAAGCAAAACATTTGAGTTGGTTTCTTCATGGCTAACAGACTTGGTAGAGGCTTCCCAGCGGGGAGTGAGCTGCTCCAAGTTGCCCTGTCTGAGAGTCTGCTAAAGGTAGTGCAACCCTGCCTCAGCCCTCTGAGGCATTTCCTGGGCTTTGTGGTTTCATTCTTTTATAGCTTAAAACAAGGAAAAATGGAACAAATGTAAACTATCACAGTGCTTTAGCATTTACTTGATAGCAAGTCAGTGCTGTTTCAGAGGTGACAGGCCTGGGGCAGAAAGCTGTTACAAATCAGCGTCTTGAGTGTTCCTCTGAAGGAATAGAATTGAGTAGGTGTGAGGTGTTGGTGATTTTTCCTATTTCTTTAGAGTGTGGGTGGCTGTAAGTGGCACTAATGTTAAAATGAAAGTATGTACATTGGGAGGAACATCACTGCTTGAACTAACCAGCTATTTTCATTTATTGTAGGTCTCCCAAAATAACCGTAACTTCCCTGGTAATGTTCCTGTGAAAGGCAGCGCATGTGGAAGAGGAAAGTTACTGACTTTACACCAACTGTATTTGATCCCCGGGGATTGTATTTGGGTTCTGAGATTATTGCTACAGGTCTTGTGGGTTGTTTTGGGGTTTGTTGGGGTTTTTTTGTTCAATCAAGTAGTTGAGCTTTTGAAACAGTAGCCAAGCACTAGGAATCCCATGGACAGGTATTGGTTCAGTGCATTTTACCTCAAGCTAATTGCCGGGCAGTTGTCCTAGGATCTCTTACTTTACAGGGAGATAGGTTTGGGGGTGGTTCTGCAGATCACTGGAGCTGATAGGAGTTCAAACCAGTGGATTGCTGGAATCTGGGAGGATATAAAGGGAAATAACTGTGATGCTGATCATTATTGAACTGGGGGGATTCCAGTGTAGCTCTTCTTGTGGTGGTCTGTTCTGAACAATTGCTCTGTACTGTATCTGGCACTCAGAGCAACACGGTACTGAAATTTTTTACATCTGTACATGGGGTTTGTTTCTTGTTTTAAATGTAACTGTGGAACTACCAAAATGGTGGGTCAGTAACGTGATTTCTTTACCCTCTTGTGGTTCCTTTTGCAATGACACTAGGATGCACGTTACTTTCCCACTTTGTGATGAGTGGCTGTTAGTTCTTGGCTGTAAAGGTTATGTGTTTTGATTAAGAATTCCCTTGGTTAGCGATCGTTGGAAATAAGGCAAGTAGCTAATTATGGACAAAAAGAAAGTTTGCTTTTTCTAACATCTTGTTCTAGATTCTAAACTCCGTGGCTTGCTGCAGGCAAAGTAACAGAAATAGTTTTGTTGGTGAACTTCCCTGGAGTCAGGAGTGATGTGCTGATTATTACTTACCTGGGAGTCTTCCTTTGTAGGAACTGTGTGTCGTACTGCTGGGGTAGAAGGTGTTACTGCATCACATGGTAAAATGTCTGACTTGTGTGGGGAAGCTAAACACTTGCCTGGACTTTATTTCAAAATTCCTCAGGCTATTAGCTATCCTGTCGTAATCATCCAGAGTGGAAGGGGCTCCATGGGACTACTTTAAAATAAAATGTTAAAAAATAATTGTAGAGCAGTAAGAGGTCTCTGGTAGCTGCGGGAAGTTGTTTTGTCTGTGTTGTGGAGAGAGTGGCAGACCCAAAGGGAAGGCTGAACCTTGTGGGTAAGGGTAGCCACAGCTACAGACCTTGGTGGGCTCGGAGCTACTTCACATGTGAACTTGAGAAGACTTCGCACCGAGCAGTTCAACCATCAGCTTAGACTGGTGCGGCTGGACCTTTACTTTTGGGCTGTTAATCTCTTTTGTAGTGTTCTACAGTGCTTGTTCCTGTGAGACAGAAAGGTAAACTGCATGGACAAGGTGATGCTTCAGAGAGGGAGTGGGCATACTCTCTGCAGTTTTGCTCTTGCCAGCCTTACTGCAAGAGTTGTGATCACGTGAACTTCACGGTTGATGTCAAATGCTGTTCCCTCTTTCAGTGCTAATGTGGCTGATGCTGGGGTAAGGTTTTCCTTGTGGTGGGATTAGGTGGTGAGTGTATTGTTGCTGGAGGGTAAAGCAGAAAAATACCAAACCCAGGTAATGGATGTGCATGCAGGCTGCTGCCCCTAAGAGAAGGGGGTGGACAGATAGAAGGAACTTCAGAGCAGAATACTGCTACATATCTCCATCTGATTATGGCTGATGTAAAGGCTTATTTTGTATACTCAGTAGTTAATGTTCCATAGGAGGATTACAGGATTCGACAAGAGTAAAGTTGATAGTGTGTTTATTTCCCATCTCACAAATGGACATGTAAACAGTCACACACAAAGGTATACAAGTCGGGGTTAAGTATCACAGGTATTTCATTTGCACAGGCTGTAAAACAGGCTGCTGCTTTGGTAGCAAAGTTGTGCAAAAGAAAAGCTCGCTGCGTGCAGAGAGGAGTGGTGTTACAGGAGGGAAAATGTCAGGAGCGTTACGGGAAAAGAACCAGCAGCCTGAATTTTTCTTAAAACCACTAGCACTGCCAAAGCCATGGGACTTCAGTAATGTAGGTTGCTGTTGTTAAGGAAACGTGGGAGACAGGGTGAGAACCAAAGTGTGGTGCAAGGTGTTAGTCCCCAGGCAGGCAGGGTGGGATTGGTGTGAGCCGGAAAGGAGCATCCCTTGGCCTGAAGCTGTGTGCCTCTGAACAGCAAGGCAGGGGAAACCCAGGTCACTGCTGTTCTTGAGCTCCTGGTCAGCCCTCCTCCGCCACCCCACACAGATCTCTGTAGTGCTTGGTGGAAAGACACAGGGGTGTGTTCTGGCTTCTGCTATGTCAGGTTTGTGACCGCCTTCTTGGGTTAGCTTAGCTCTGAAATGGGACGTGGATTTGTCTCTGCTGCTTTGAAGGCTGATTCTCTCCCCTGCGCTAAATGAACCAAACTAAATGAACACCACAGCATCTTCACTGGGTTCAAGTAATCTGAAAGTATTTTTTTAATTGATTTCTCTCCACTACCAAAAGCTGTTACTCTTTAACCTGTTACTTACCTGAAGACCTGACCCTACAGCTTTGGTTAGGCTGGGAGCTCTGGGGACAGGGACGTTCTTCTGATAGGCTGGTACAGTGCACGGGAGTTGAGACCTTATGATCCTACTGATGTGGTATTGCTACTCCTTGGTAGCAATGGCAAGTCCTGCTTGCTGTAGTAGTAAATTTTAGTAGCAGCAGGTACAGGCTGAGGCTCCAGCAATTGAATGAAGCATGAACTGCTCCGTTCTTAAAGCTTGAGGAGTTGCTGTACTACCAGATTCGCTGTCCAAACAGGTGTGGCACTGCTGTATAACCCTCACTAGCAGGTACATGGCAAAACTTGACATGAGACTCAAATGACTGAAGTTATGACAGTAAAAATAAGAAATGAGCACTTGCTGGAAGCTATAGTGCCTCACAGGTGCTAACAAAGTTCTTAAGCAGTCTGTGTAGCAAGTAGTACAGTACTTGTTCAGGAGACTGGTATTTAAAATCAGCGGCAAGACCGATACCAAGAAGGTATGCTTCCATTGCAGTAACTCTGGAGAGGCACATGGCCTGATATTTGACATATATTGCAAAAGATGAAAGGCCTTTTTATTGAGAAAAGCTAATTTCTGTCATTCTGGCATCCCAAGAAATGTAGCACTTTCAGTCTGAAGCTGAGATGCTCTTGGAATGTCTGTTGCTTGTAGGTGCCTCGGTTTTCAGTTGTCCCCATCAGTGACAGGGAGGCCTGGCTTTGATGCTTCCAGGATGCTGTTTGGACACCCAGCGGCAGGCAGTCTGTGTGTCATGGGGCTTCTGGATGACGGACGGACGGACGTGCCGGTTTTGCAGATCTGGGCCCTGGGCAGCTGGAATGACCTGCGTGTGTAGCAGCCAGGAGAGGGACTAGGCCAGACAAACAGGATTCCTCCCCACCCCACACCCCATCGGTCCTCGAGTAACAGCCAAAACAGATCTTACTGGCTGCTCCGTGGGAATGGCTCTGTTTCTTGCTTTGATTTAGTGCAGAGACAGTTCGTGCTGCTTTTGGTGCTATCAAAAATTGCAGCATAGGCATTTTTCTAACACATACACCCACCTTTTCTGAGTCAGTTATTCCAAACTAATGGTTCAAAGTAGAGATTTTTTTTTTTTTGTCAGAGCTGAAGCTCAGATTGTTTAGCAGCCACTGGGTCTCTTCATTTTGCTGGTAGCTTCAGCACATCATTCTTCTGAGTGGGTCACATGCTTCACATAATCTGTGTCCGTCTTAAATCAGGGCAGACTGTGCTCACAAAGAAACATGGGTGTTTACACAAGAAGCTTACTAGACAAATAGGTATAGAGTGGGGGAACAGACACAGCCAAAACCCCAAGCAACCAAATCCAAACCACCCCAGATCAAATCTTGCTGTCCTCTTTGTGTAACTCAGTGTGGAAGTACTGTAGTTAGGTTGGTTCTACCCTGAAATCCAGAGCAGTTGCTGCTGTCCAGCTGTTCAGACTCAAGCTGGGACCTTTAGTTTATTTCATGTGAAAACCTGCATTTCTGGCCGTGCAGAAGGGTCCTTTCCAGAGGAGGAGGAGCAGGTGCTGCTTTTTCATGCTTCACATGGACTCTTCTTGTGAATCTGGTAAGATTGTGTTGTCCGTTGTGTTCGGAAGGCTTGACACAAGCTGTACTTGACCTGTTTTTCACATCCCAGAAACCCCCCGTTACAGGTTCTAGATAGATGTTGGCCTTGTACACAAATGCTTTCTGTCCTACACACGTGTCATCCCTGGTAACTGTGTAATGCAAGTGACTCCGTCCAAAATCCAGATGCCAGGGTGAAGAGGAGGGGATGGAGTGCTGGTTAGTCTCTTACCACTGTCTAACACACATACATTTTACCACTTAATCTGTGACTTGGGGGATGAGGTACATTTTGCATTTCTCATAATTTAAAACCAGGTTGTGATACAGAGTTTATTCAGGAAATAACAGGGTTTGTGGCTAAAGAACCGGGAAGTAAAGGATGGTGCGTCGTGACTAAATCCTCCTCAGAGTTACGAAGCAGTGTGTTGGTGTGCCACTGCCTGGGTAGGTGTGTGAGCAAAGAGAGTTTGATTCTTACCTGTTTATCAGTGTCACTGCTGGAATTCCACCTACTGTGGTATGAGGTTTCCACCTTTTCAGTGTGACCAGCTTCTGTACCTGACGTCAGTCTTGCATAGGGTGTCAGATCCTAGCTCCAAATGCTTCCTTCAAGACTAGAATCCAAACTGAAGACATGATTTAGGAAGTACTGATAGGTGAGTAGAAATTCTGTTTCTCCCCACCAGAAACAAATAACTTCTTCAGCTGGTTTGGCTGGAGAGGTCTGGTTTAGCACTTAGAAAGACTATATAAAAGTTTCTTTCTAACTCTTGTGTACACTGGTCAGACATGGCGTAAGTTCTGGATGAGAGGCCAAACTGCTCATTTAAGCAACTTGCTGCATATATACCGTTCAGAGTATTGCTGCACAGGTAATTAAGAGTAGTTGATTAAGTGTGTTTTCACAGGGGAGGGCAGGGGTGGCTTTTTATTGCCCTTTAAAGCTGCTTCACTTCAGGGTACTGTGCCATCACAGCCCCCC